>JAJPUD010025778.1:1867-17195 GCA_023553655.1 Myrmecobius fasciatus
CCTTTCCTTTCCTTTCTTTTCCTTTTTCCTTTCCTTTCCTTTCTTTTCCTTTTTCCTTTCCTTTCCTTTTCAAAACTGGACCTATCACCTCTAGATTAGAAAGGCAGTGGCTACTCACATGCCCAAGCTCACTGCTGATTAGCACAAAAGTTTTGACAAGTTTTGATTTCAACCTGTGTCACTTAACCCTTCTTAGACTATCTGATGCACTTGCCCCCCCTCCCATTCTCAGGTGTTGATCTTAATTGTGTCAGATACTCAATCACTGTGGACACTCAATCAGTTTCATCAAATACTGTAGCTCAGAACTTCCTAATTTCATGTGATCTAACAGTCTCAGTCTCTCCCACTAGCAGGAATTAAAAGTACATCACATCAAACCTTTACTTCCTATCTTTTTCAAATTAATATATCTGAGAAAACTTCATATGGCCTATATGACCTTCACCTGGAAGTAAGGGGCACCACATGAGATATGCTCTCTCCTCTCCACCCTCACCCCACCTCACCCACCTACCTAGTATATAATTGATATAAAATCTAAGCAGAGTTAAGAATCTATTCTTTTCCTTTCAATGAGCTATTACCTTATGAAAAGTGGGAGAGACTAAATTCAGATAAATATGGCATTTCTTATCACTCATATTTAACCATCCCAAAACAGCTAGTAGAGTCAGATTCTCAACTAAAAACCACTGTAAGCTCTATATTTCTGTGAAAAGGGTAACGATATTTTCAAACTAATCTCAAATGAAAGGTTACTAAGACATTAGTTGACAAAAGAATAAGGCTAAAGAATGATCACCAAGTTAATTTCCACAGCTTATTCTCAGGATGGCTGACTCTAATAATAGAAGATCTTGTTGTATAGTGTATAGAACTCCTTTACAACATCCGTCACCAGTGGGGAGGAGAAGGTAGTACTAGAGTTATTATCACCATTTTACAAATAAGAACATTGAGCTCAGAGAAAGGAAGTTACTTATCCATTCTTACATGTTAGCCGTTTTTTGGATTCAAAAGGGGTTCTGCATACAGAACATAAAACAGCAGAACTCTGGGGAATGATAATTAGGCATATTTTTTTAAACAATCTGTGAGAAGTAACACCAGCTGGCAAACATGTTGTACATTTTGCTTGCCATATCCCACAACTCCCCCCCTTTTGTTTTTCTTTAAAAACCAAAAACTAGAGCATTTTATACTACTTTTAAAGCAAATATACAACCCACTCTCCATTCTTTTCTCCATCCCTGTCTTTTCTGCCTGCTGGGATGTCAGCGATTATCAAAGGCAACTCCAAGCAAAGAAGCGGTGGGTGGAATATGGAGGAGGGAGGAAATCAAGTTCTTTATTTATGTTTGCCTTTATTGCTTATTATTTGTCTAATCCATTTACATAAAATTTGAGGTACACTGAATTTGAGGTTCAATCATACAGAATTCTCCACAACACCCTATGGCATTGATCAATATTATGATGTTTCCTCCCCAATTATTTGAATAATTCAGGATAAATTCTCTGTCAACAGATGAATTGCCTCCTACTCCATTGCAAAGATTATGGCAATTGGCGAGCTCCCTTATCCACCCTTTGCTACCACTCAAAATCTCTAAGGCTATATTCATCCTCAACTCCTTCAGAGTCAGAACATTAGTCAAGGTCTCCCGATTGACTCAGTGTTTCTTCACTGTAGCCAGCTTTTGTCCTGGCCTCGCAAAAACCAGTATCATTGCAAACAATATGAAAAGATGGTTTCTGTGAATCTATTTCTAGTACAGGTTACCCCGATATTAGAAAAAAAATCCTCACTAGATATTATCATCTCCAATAATTACCCTGACATTGATAACCTCTTCTACTTAATTAAAATCATTGAAAAAGGAATCAGTGTCTGTTTCTCATCTCACTCTCTTCAAAACTCTTTCATCCTGAAGATCATCAATATTGTTTCCAATGTCAACATTCAATTGAAATGATTTTCCCAAGTCTTTTCTCTGTCCACCTTCCCCTCTATTGCTGACTTGCCAGCTCTAGAACTGTAATTGAATTGACTCTATCATTGCTCCTGAAAAGGAATCATCAATTTGCTTTTCCAACACTAAAATATTCCTCTCTTCCTGTCTTCTTTTGGAGTATAAGGTTTTTGAGGGCAGGAGCTATCTTCATATTGTATTTGTAGTCTCAGGGATTGGCAGTGTGTAAGCACATCATAAGTGCCTAATTAATTTTTTTCATTTATAACAATAATAATAATGTCAACATGTATGTAGTATTTTATGACATGTATGCATATGATATATACAATATTAAATGTATATTACACATGTTTGGATAAATACATATGTTTGTGTATGTATATGTATATATTTATATATATTAAAAATCTTATTTGATTTTTACAACTCTATGAAGTAGGTGCTATTATTATCCCATTTTACAGAGAAGAGAACTGAGACTGAGATAAAGTGATTTTGTCACTTAAGAGATCAGAGTCAGACCACTAGTAAGTACTTAAGGCAGAATTTGAATTTGGGACTTCAAAGAAGACTCCAAATCTAGGCTCTATTCATTCTACCTATAGCTCTATTCATCCCACCTATTGCTTCATTAATGCACACTTAAATTCTTCCAATCTGATTACTGGCTCCATTAAAATTCCTCTTTTAGGAGCCATTAATGACTTATCAGTTTCCAAATCTAAGGCCTTTTTCATAGTCCTTATTTCCATAGATATTTTTGCAACTTTGACCACATCTTGTTTCTCAATATTTCTTTAATTTCCTTTGCCCTAGTCTCTACTGGTTCTCATTATCTATCTCTTGGCCATCTCTTTTATTGGAATTGGTTCTGTCTCCCAAATACTCCTCTTTTTTCCTTTATTCTCTCCATTGGTGATCTTATCCAATCCCATTACATCCATTATCAACTTATGTATAGACCATGTCTCCACACAATTTCTGGCCAGAATTCTATTAGTTTGCTACATATCTCTATCTGAATGTATGATTACACCTTGACACCTCACATATCCAAAATTAAGCTTATTATATTTTCCAAAAAAAAATCTGCTTCTCCTATCAATTTCCCATTTTGATTTCTATTATTCTCCTAATTGTCCAGGCTCAAAACCAATGAAATTCATTCTTAATAACCTTAGTGATTTTTAGTTCTTAAAAAGAAAGGAGAGGTTTTCTACTATTATTTCTTTTACTATCAGTTTCATTCCTGAAAACCAGTTCTGTCTCTTCAAACAGTCTCTTCTCCCCAATCTATATAGAATGCTCATTTCTGACATGCTATTTGATCCAATCAATCTTGGTCATCTGAATTTTTAGTGCTAGACTCTATGTTACATGACTGGTTAGTCTTGGGGCTAAAGAACAGATATATCAGTGGATGAGGTTTTTTTAAGGAGCTCCTGCCTTGAGGTTTTAGGATGATGACTATTTTTAAAATAAATATTTGGAGACTGGAGAAATAGTTTCCATGAGAAAATAAAAGGATGGCAAGTAAAAAAAAAAAAAGGATGACAAAGATCATGTCAATTTCCACTTGGCCACAGCATAGCCTCATTCTGTAGTTATTTGCTATAAGGATTTCAGCTTGTGACCCAACTAAGGAAAGCTATGTCGAAGAACCATTTGTAAGGTTATTTCCCCTTGATGGTCATGCCGCTGCATAGATTCTAATGACAGCTTCACAAAAGACTACCATCTATTTAAAACATTCTCTTCAGAGTAACATTGGGCCAGTTCACTCACAAAACAGATATTCAAATCAGAGAGGGAAAGGACATTTAAGATCATTTCATCTAATCTTTCACCCCAGGCAGAATCCCCTCTATAAGTCCTTAAGTGGGTTTGTTTTTTTTCTTTTTGAAAAATGTCCAAAGTAAAGTATACCTCTTGGAAGGATCACTGGATTCTACTTTCTAATCCATTCATTTATTCTCTTGTTTTTTGTGGGTAAATTCATCACATTCACAGTTATGACTTTCTAATCTCTTTATGTCCTATTGTATTTTTTCCTTCTTCCCCCATCATCTCTTTACAAAGAAAGAAGTGGAAAATTTGCTCAGTCCTAGGAATCTATTAATTGAAGCATCCAGCTCCTATTCCTCTGCCCCTCCTCTTTTCACTAAACTCAAACACTAATTATGGCTTCTCTCTCTTTTGTTTTTAATCCCGACTTTACAACCTACTCCCCCCCCAAACTGACATTTGTTTTGTACGTAATTATTCTCTTCTTGATTTTTCCATGCCTTTTTAACTCCCCTCACGTTTTCAAAGGCCTGTTTTTCTGGGGAGTTTAAGGTATTTCTACACCAAATTTTGAATGTGATCAACTCTCCTTTGTCTGATTCAGATGAGAGCAAAATTCACGTGATTCCCATCTGTCACCTTTGCCTTCATTTTTCTATACATTTTTCACATACCCCAATTATATAAAATAGTAATTTTTCTCCATTATATTCATTTTCTCTACCTCTTTCCCTGTCTTAAAATTAATTTAAAAGAATAAAGCCACATCCAGCCTTGTGTTTGTTGCACTTTACTCTTGACTCCTGTGTTTGCATTTCAAAGTTTATATTTAGCTCTGGTGTTTTTCATCATAAATATCTGAAAATCTTTTAATATATTAATGGCCCATTTTTCCTTGTCAATTAGACTTACGGGGTAAGTTATTCTTGTTTGTAATTTTTTGCCGTTTGGAATTTATTCCAAGGTTTTCACTCTACTGTAACAGTTGAAGTATGGTCTTTCATGATCCTTACTGCGGCTATTTGGCTCATGAGGTCTTCCTCAGTCCTTGACTAGAAGCTCCAGATTTTGCCTATAACTTTCATAGTATTTGAAGTTTGAGGTTTCCTTCAGAAGATGACCAGTAGATTATTTCTATTTTTGTGTTGGCCTCTAAGTTTATTAGATCTAAAACAGTTTTCTTTTATGATGTCTAGAAATGACTACATACAAGGTTTATTTTTGTTTGTTTGTTGGATCACAATTTTAAGGAAGTCCAGTGATTTTAAAACTATTTCTTTTTGGTGTTTTTCCAGATAAGTTGTTTTGAAAATAGATTTGTTATAAGACCAGTGTTTCTATGATATAGCTTCTTCCCTCACATCATCAATATGAGGAGGACCTACCTAAAAGAAACAAAAATGCTTCTGGGATCTTATTGGCACCAGCTTCTGTGACACCATTTCCTTCTCCAACTTACCCACACCCCCTGACACAACAAATATGAAGAAGGACTAGTATAAAGCTTCTCCTAGGACTTGAATATTCCCACCTTCCTAGTAATAAGGGCATAAAATGATATCAGCTACATGGAGTCTAAGCACTTCTAACTTGATGGATTTCTGAAGTCCACACAAATAATTTTACTATATCCTGATGGCTAGATGTATTTTCTTTTGGAGATAAGAGGGATTGCTTCTATAGATGCTAATTATCACTTTAATCTTGTTGGGTTATGACAAAGTAAAATTCCTTATGTTCAGTGGCTTAAAGTACCTCATTTCACTTTATCATCAAATCTTAACCAAGAAGATGCTGGCATTACAGTTGTGCCTATGAGAATATTCCTTACATTTCCTTCTATTTGTTCAGTTCTCTGTCTTCCTTCTAGTTGTCTCATGATTTTTGAAGTCTGATTGTTCCTTTTGTTTTCAGGGGGTCCCCTACTTTGGTAATGATTTCCACCTTCTGTTCTAAGCTCTTTTTGTTCCTTCCAAGTTTTTCCTCCAAAGCTCTAATTTCAATTATAATTTCATTTTTTAGCTCTGGCTTATTTTCTTCCAAACACTCTTGGAGTTCTTGTGACCAAGCCATTCTTTTTTACTCTGAGGAATTGCTTACAATTATATAATTATGCTCTTCCTCTGAGTTTTTCTTAAGCCATAGCATTTCTTCATCGTTTCTTCTGTTTATTTATATCTTTTGCTTCAGTTTTTATTAGAATTAATACTAAAACCAGATTCGGCTTGCTCTTGTACTCTTGGATGGGTTGAGCAATCCTAGCTTGGTCCTGTCCCCTCTATGATCTGGATAACAAAACTACTACAATTCTAAATAGGGGCCTAACATACCCTTAGTGACATCCCTGGCTTCTTAGTCTATCATCTGTTGACTCAATGCAGCTTCTAATCTCCCTCTCTCCATCACTTTTACCTTGTACTATCCCCCACAAGGAGTTATCTCTGTCCCCTAAAGAAATTCTGATAGGTTTCATTAATTACTATAATTGCTGAATAAAGACCTTCTGCAAAGTTCCCAATATGCAGATCAGTACTGGGAATGCCCAAATGTTGTGCTCTCTTTGAGTGACCTCAACAATAGCAATGGGTCCAGAAAAGTGGAAGGGTCCACAGGTTCTGGGGATGTACTAGTCCTGTCCCTCTCTGTGGCTTCATAGTACCACCATATAATCAAAAGGGTTCAGTTTTGATTTCTTGATGGCCACCTAGCACAAAGGCCCTTTCTTCTGCTGTGGCTCTATTGTAAGCTGTCAGTTCATTGGATTTAGGTCTCTTGGGAAGCTCAGTGGAGTTACCCAATCCATTCTCCCCATACCATCACCTGAAGGACTAGCTCTGCCCTCTGTTGCTCCAAAAAGCCAGGACACAGATCTCTTTGATTTAAGGTCCCAGCCCAAAGTATTGGCTTCCTTTTTCCGGTTTTGTCTCAGTCAGAACACCTTCAAGTTTCTAGCAGTCCACTTGTGCAGTTCTGGATTAAAAGGAGGAATAACTTATTCCTCCTTTTTGGCTTTCTTAACCACTGATCATTCTGAAGAATTTTTAGGACATTGCTGCGATGTTGGAGGAAAAAGTGGAATGTTTCACATTTCCATCTTCACTGGAAGTATAGAACCCACATCTAATTTTGATCTGATCATGACAGGACTATTACTTCCCTAGTTCTAGATATGCTATCTCTCTTCATGTAGTCAAAGATAACATGAGCTTTATTGATCATCACATCATTCTTTTGATCCAATAGCACTTATTCCAAAGGACTGTCATTAATATCAAATGAGATAATATTTGTAAAGTACTTCACACTTAATGAATGATTTTCCCCTTTTCAGTTTTATTTTCTTAGATTCAATAATATAGTCTAGCCCAATGGTCTAGACTAAAAAGATCTTAAATTCTGACTATATATTCTTTCATTTCCAGCTTTCCTTAGTAGATCTGAAACATTTCTCACCTAGGTCTATATCCAAGCTGTTGATAGAACTGTTATCACAGGGCCTTTCACATATCCTAGAGATAGTCAACCACAAAGATCTTTGCAAGTTAACACCAAATCTTTAGTGACTGTTCTTTGAATCCACCCATTTCACCAGTTCCAAATCCTTCTAACTAAATTACTGCCTCACCTATTCCTCTACATCTCTCCGCAAAAAAAGTAACATGAGAAATTTTGACAAAAACGTTTGTTGGGCCTTTAGCTCTCTCTCTACCTTTATATATCTGTGATAAATGAGGCTATTCATGGGGATGTTTCTGTGTTAGCCCAAGGTCAAAGATCATGTTTCTTCAGAGTCCATACCTAGTAAGTACCAGGATGGGAGCAGGGTATGATGAAGAATCTGGGTTTCAGATTCAGCCTAGAGTCGCCTATATGAATGGTACCAGTTGAGCTTATTCCTAAGAAAAGGAGTGCTCAGTAGCAAACCCTTAAGGTAACAAACAGCTCACTTCCTTCTTCAGTGTTTCAGTTTCTTAAGGTCATAGATTCTGACATTGAAATTCAGCTTGCAATTTTCATTCACAAATAGAACCCTGAGTTCTTTCATTAACTACAGAGCACTTCTGAAATTTGACTCCCTCCCTGTTGTGTCTGGATGGATAAAAGTCACTTGAAAAGTTCTCACTTCCTCTTTGTTCTCTCTCTCTCTTTCTATCAGTCCTTAAAACAATAACCCATATTTGTTCCACAAATCAATTTTTAATTTACAGCCTCATCAGTTTTGTAAAAGAAGAAAGATTTTCTTGACTAAGGAGCATGTGCTATATTTTCAGCCATGATAATGAAATTATCATCTTTATAACTGCAGATCCATCCATGGAAGTTGAGGATAGGGAGGATGGCTGTTTTTGCCATTAGAATGGTATGTCATGTGGAAAGAACAATGCTCACCAGTGTTCTCTCTGGCTTCAAGATAAGAATTAAGAAAAATAGATGAAGGTGTAAAGGAGGCAGATTTAGGTTAATGTAAAGAAGCATAATCTGGCTGCCTTGGGTGGTAATGAGCTACTCAGAACTAAAGATCATGAAGGTTATGGAAGACAGTTTGGTTCAGATACAGTTTGACCCTAACTGCTTATAAGAGATCTGCCCCAGGTGTCCCTCTACCTTCTCTCCTATCCTTGAAAGTTGATTTCAAATGCCATGTTCTTTATGAAGTCTTCCTTGTTGTTCCTGCTTGTTAAGAACCCTTCTTCATCAGACCTCACACAGTACTATCAAGATTTTTCTGATGCATTTCTCATGAAACCAAGTGAAATAAATGATTACCATGTAGCACTACTGGCAGTCACAGGTCTAGAACTCCAGTCTTCTAACTCACAGTCAATCTAACCAAGGCAAAAAGAGCCCCTCAAAATATATTTAGCTATATTTTTTCAAGAATTCATTTACTCAAAGTGTGGGGGAGAAAAAAGAAAAGATCACCAGAACATGATACTTACCCACCAACTGAGGGAGAGAAGAAGCTTCCCGATCCAGCATTATTGATCCCTTCTCCATGCATGTCCTCAGTTCAAATAAACTGTGCAAGGACAATGTGGCCACATGAGGTTTGCTCCATCTCTCTCCACCCTGCTCCACTTTCTCTTCAAACTTGATCCACCTAGGAGAAAGCAGATCAGCAAAAAAAAATTAAGGCTATGGGTGTCCTAGGAAGGCTCCCTTCCAAATTCAAGCACCCATAAAATGTCCATTGTGAGGGAATTTTAACTGTTTATCTTATTACCCAAGGAATTAAACAGAAAAGAAGATGAATAGAGAAATAAAACCAATATTCTTTAAACTACACCTCTCTGTTCCTTGTCAGAAACTGGGACTAAAAAGGCAAAAAATGAGGAGAAAAAACCTCTTTCTTTCTTTGAGGTATTATCCCCCTATAAAATTATTTAAGAACCTTATTTATTATCTTTTATTATTATAACATTCAAGGGTTAAATACAGGAATTCTTCTTATATTCTACACACAGTACCCTACCTTTATTATCCTTTCACAACATGCTTGGAAAATTTTTATTAAAATAGGAATTCAACTTTGACTTCAGAGAAAAATTTTATGTAGGGTGAAAATAGGTACAATACAAAGGATCACAAAATTTATGTTTATCTTTATAAACGTGTTAATCACACTTTCAGATGGATGCTTCTCCTAATGCCTTTCTTCAGTGCTTCATCATGAACAGGGCTATTCCCTTAAAATGGAGTGAAGTACAAACAGCTTAGCTTTACCAATCAAGCCAGAAGCACATCTGAGAAACACAATAAAATGTGTTTCTTTCCCCTGTAGATCAACCCATTTAAACTCAAAGAGGTGTATCACTAAAATTTAGGGCCCAAAGTCCTTTTTTCTGCCACAGCAACTCATTTAGAGTATCAACTAAGGCACAGAAGCCATGGTGGATGAGAAGATGATGATGTCCAGTGGGATGTTGACCATGCAATTTTGGATCCATAAAGGAACATATCAATGAATGGCAAATATTTATTGGGTGCCTGCTACATGTCAGGTACAGTCCTAGGAGATGGGGATTCAAATAGAGTGAATGAAATAATCCCTGCCCACAAATAGTTTATAAACTAATGGGAAAGAAAATAAGTATGTATACTAGTATACATAGAAGAAATATAAAGAGAATAAGTTCAAAACAGTTAAGATGAGCTTATTTGAGAGGGAAGGCACTATTATTTGGGGAGCTTCAGGAAAGCCTTCACATAAAAGGTGATGAGCTGTATCTTTGAAGGACTAGAGGAATTCAGATGAGGAGATAATTCATTTTGTAGCAAATGTCCAATGCAAAGACACAAATATGAGTGAAAGGTATGTGGAGAACAGTTAAGGCCAATTTGTCCAGATTGTAGAGCATAGAGGGGAAATGATGCTCAACAAAGCCAGAAACATAAGTTGAGGCCAACTTGTGAAGAATTTTAAAAGCTAAACAAGATATTTATATTTGATTCTAGAAGTTAAAGTGGACAAGTGAAGATGATAAAGTAGGAGCATAATATGGTCAGATCTAGGCTATAAGGAAAATTACTTTGGCAGCAATCCATAGAATAGACAAAAGTGGTTAGAGGCTTGAGGCATGGAGAATAATTAGAATGCTACTGCAATAATTTAGGGGGGAAAAGTGGTAACTGAGGGAGTAGAGAGAAGAGGTGAGATCTGAGAGATGATATAGACATAGATTTGGCAACAGATTGACTATATGGGACAAAGAAAGGTAAAGAGTCAAGAATAGAACCGAGATTATCAACTTGGGAGACTGGAAAAGGAGTGGTTCCTTCAAAAGAATTAGGGAAATTTGGAGGAGAGATAGATTTTGGAGAGAAAGATAATGAGTTCTTTTGGGGCATTTGAGTTTATTCCAGGACATCCAGTGTGAAATGTCAAATAAACAATTTGCAGTGTGCAATTGCCGCTCAGAGATCTGAGGGAGCTGGATGCATGGCTCTATCAGTCATCTGCATGATTCATTAAGTCTATGGAAGCTGATAAAGTCACTAAGAAAACTTAGAGAGAGGGATAAGGAACCTAGGACAGAGCCTTGGGGAGCATCCACAATTAAGAGGACAAATATCTATCATAAATTTTTGTGGGTTTTTTTGTTTAATATTAATCTTGGTTCTTCAAAACTTCATGGATCCATATTTTCATTGACATTGTTGTTTACTTCCTTACCCAACACAGACTGGAATGGAAAAACCCATACAAATAAAAATAAAAATTCTTGAAATGTTGGGGAATTCAAATAAATATTTTATACAATAATAGTTAACATTTACATAGCACTTTATATATCTATGTATACATGCTTATATATGTAGGTACATAAATAAATATATAAAAATGAGAATATATAATATTGATAATTTATAAGGTACTCAAGTGAGAATTAATATTTTATATATAGTTAACATTTATATGACACCTTATATGTATATACAAATATATATATAATGAGAATATATAATATCAATCATTTATAATATATTCAAATGAGAATTAATATTATATATCCATGTATATTCTTATTTGATCCTCAAAATATCATTGTGTTGTGAATGTTATAATTATTACAATTTATATATGAGGAAATTGAGGCTCAGAGAGATTAAGTGACCTAAATCTAATAAGTATCTAATGGAGAATTTGAATTCAGGTCTTCCTGACTCCAACTCAGTCACTTTATCCACTGCTCTTCCCCTGCTGAATTTTTTCCCCTTCAGTTTCAATCAACCGACAAGCATCGTTAGGTGCCAGGCATTGTGCTAAGCACTGGGAATTTAGGGGAAAAAAACAGTCCTGTCCTCAAGGAGCTTCCATTCTACTGGCAACATCAATATATAAATAACTATAAGAAACATATGTACCAAAAGAAAGACATCCTCAGAAGAAAAGGCCCAAGTGAATGGGGAAATCAAGCTCTACAAAAACATCACCCTATAAAAGCTGGTGCCTGAAGGAAGCCAGGGAGGCTGTGAGGCAGAAGTGAGTAGAGGAGGATGAACTAGGCAAAAGGGAACAGTAAGTAGACTAGTATAACTGGACCATAAGGTATGGCATTTCCAGAAGTCCAGCTGGAAACTTTTTTCTCCATGTCTACAAAAGTACATCTAGGGCCAGAGACCAATAGATCTCTGGTAAGGAAAACCAATTTTCCAATGGTCTGCGCATAAATGCTATAAAGAAATCTCTTGAAAGCTTACAGAAGTTTCTTGTGTGCAATGTAGCACACTAAGAATGTATGGCAATACAGTAACAGAACAGGAAAGAGAGCTGAGCACACATGAGAGTGTCTATGTAGAAAATTCTGAGGCTGAACATGCTGTCAAGAAAGGGTAAAAACATTGCCATCTTCTACTTCAAGATAGCCCCTCAAAAAAACAAACAAAAAAAACCCAAAACAAAACAAAAAACCCCCCAAACTTTTGCTTCTCTAACTCCAGGTCTTCTGTAAAGCACAAGAAAAGATTAAGGGGGTAAAAATCCTGTTTTTCTACATTCTTCACCCAGGAGTTTAATGATTGAAAAATGTTTACCTAGGAAAAAGCTAAACACTCACCTAACTTGCTGGCCATAAGGACAAAGATCAGAGATCAGAAGCAGCTCCGCCTAAGACACTATTCCCATTCTCCAGTACCCACCCCCCTCCCCAGCTAATAACTATTAGAACATAACTAACTGCAAGGCAAAGTTAGAATTCAACTCTAAAACTTCAGAGATAGAAGGATCTGAGTTACTGAATTTCATAATAATGAAACTGAAAATCATAGTAATCTGAGATTTTTATCACAATGACCAGGGAGTATTTCCATTACCACACATCTTGAAAAGCCAACAAAGATAATGTTAACCTGCACTATTTAAGATAGTCATCACTATATCCCCTTCTATAAAAGGCAAAGGGGAAGTGGAGATGGGCTACTAGACTCAGAAGTAAGATGACTTGGTTTCAAATTTTGTCTCAGGTATCACTAGCTATAGGTCCCTATTTCTGTCTCTTATTTCCTCTGATCTCCAGTTTCTTCAGCTATAAAACAAGATAATAGCAATGGCTACCTATTTCACAGAGAGATTCTGAGGATCAAATGAGAAAATCTAAAAGTGCTATATGAATGTAACACCATTATTCTTCCTACTAATACTACTATCATTACTAATAGTACTACTACCATTGCTCCTTCTACCATAACTACTACTACTATTACTACTGCCATTATTATAATACTATTGCTATTTCATCTACTACCTTTACTACTATTACTATAACTACTAATATTACTACCATTACTGCATTTACTACTAATAATAACACTACTACAACTAATACTATTGTTAAAAAATTGAAATCATATAAATAAAGTACAAACTATTAGAATGAAATCAAGTCAATGCCAAAGAAATCAAGTCAAGTCAACAAGCGTTGCAGAAAGAATGAAACCCAGAATCGAATAACTTCTGCTTTTACTACTACTGCTACTGTTGCTGCTACCATTACTACTACTATTACCATTACACAATTATTATTACTAGTAATACTACTGTAGTTGTGGAAATTGAAGTAGATACTGCTAGAAAGTGGCCAATGAAATCAAGTCAAGTCAACAAGCACTTATTAAATACAAATAAATACAAATTAAATACAAATAAAAACACAAATAAATATTGTGTCAGGAACTATACTAAGAGCTAAAGATATAAAGAATGCCAAAAAAATTAACCCCTGTAGTAATATTTGGGTATTGCTCTTTCTAAAGACAATGAGTAAAAATCATAACTCTCATTTACATAATGTGGTAAAAAAAAAAAAAGGCAAGCATTTTAATCCCTATTTTATCCAACAAGGAGACTCAGATTCCAAAGGTTAACTTGTCCAAGGTCACACAGCTAGTAAAGGAAAAAGTCAGGATTCTAACCTAAGTCTGATATTTCCCAACAGTCATGAGTGTCTTGTCTTTTGTCTTTCTTGATAATCCTCAATACTTAATTCCTTACCTACCACACAGGAGGTGTTTAATAAATGCTTTTAGACTGACTGACTCCCAACCTCCCTGCTATTTCCACTATACGAGGCTATCTCAAAGAAACCTATAATAAATTATCTAAAACAGGAGTTCCTAATCATTTTCTATATCCTAGACCTTTTTGGCAGTGTCAAGTGAAGTCTAGGGACACCTTCTCTGAGGAGACTTTTTAAAATTTTGAAATGCTTTTTTTTTTCTTTTTGCTGATGCAATTGAGGACAAGTGACTTGCCCAGGGTCACACAGCTAGGGAATCTTAAATGTCTGAGACCAGATTTGAACTCAGGTCCTCCTGACTTCAGGGCTGGTGCTCCATCCACTATGCCACCTAGCTGCCCCTCTGAGGAGTCTTTTTAAATTCACAAGTTAAAATTCATAGAATTACCAAAGAAGGCAATGATATTAAAATGTATTAATCAATATATTGAAAGTTTTAAATTTACAGACTCCAGGATAAGAACACTTTGACCTAGAGGGTAAAAAAGCAGATTTTCCTCATGCCAGAGGTTCCTTTATACTCAGCTAAATTTTCATCGGAGTAAAAATTCCACAAGATTCAGAAAGAATCCTCAATACCTCAAACCTGGCCCTTTTGTTCAAAAACTGAAAAGCAGCAGATGGAGGTCAGATGCAGCAAGTTGACCTGATACTATGATTTTTTTTCTGAAAGAATAATCATTAAAGCACAGGGATTGTGACATTCATCACTATTTTTCTTAACTAGAAACAAAAATGTTGGTGTTTAAAGCAAAAAAGAAAGTGTGTCTTAATTTTATTAGTTTAAATTCTTTCTTTATACTTTATTTCAGACTTGAAATCTAGGATAATTTTAAACCTATAAATATCAAATAGGTCATCCTTGCCCTGGTGCCACAATTTATTATTTCAAAGAATGCATCGAAGGTCTTTTTTTTTAAGTACAATGATTCAGTGGTGTTTTAGAGAGAAATTTTCTTAATATTATATTTTAGGGAAAGAACTGAATATTATTAAAGGCATTTGGTGTCCAGGAATTAATAATAGAGGGTAGTGGGCCTGTCTGAGGGAGAGAACTGAGTGGAGGGGCTGAGGCATCTCAGTTTCACTGACAGCTAACTATTTTGCTACCTGTCATCCATGTGTGGGAAAGCCTTGAGGGAAAGAAATAGAATTTGATTTGCAAATTCTATTTTGTTGCATCTATTTTCCCTCTTTGTGGTGTTATTTCAGTTTTTAAAAATAGTTGCTCCCATCTTTGCTAAATAAATATACCCTTTATGGATTATTCACTGTTTCCTCTTAGACTGCATGGCTGCATGGTGTGGTGATTAGAGAACTAAGAAGATATGGTTTCAAGATTCCCCTTTGATACATAATGGCTTTGTGAGCTTGGACAAGTTCCTTACTTTCATGATACTTTAGCAATTCTCTAAATAAATTGGAGAGAAGGTACCAACCTGCCTTGTTTAGGGTAGTTTCCTCAATCCTAGAATTCCTTATGTCAATGAAATCATAGATCCAATCCCTATCTCTATTTATTTCTGTCTATATTTTATATGATAATAA
>JAJPUD010025779.1:0-17195 GCA_023553655.1 Myrmecobius fasciatus
ACTGTCCAATTAATGTTACACTAATCCCTCATTTTCTCCTCCTCCTCCCTCCTCCCCCTCTTCCTCCTTCTCTCCCTCTTCCTCTTCCTCCCT
This sequence comes from Myrmecobius fasciatus, assembly GCA_023553655.1. NCBI lineage: Eukaryota > Metazoa > Chordata > Mammalia > Dasyuromorphia > Myrmecobiidae > Myrmecobius > Myrmecobius fasciatus. The sequence continues at coordinate 94 of JAJPUD010025779.1, forward strand.
CCTCTCCCTCTTCCTCCTCCTTCCTCTCTTCCTCCTCCTCCTCCTCTCTTCTTCTCTTCTTCCTCCTCTCTCCTCCTCCTCTCTTCTCCTCTTCTTCCTCCTCTCCCTCCTCCTCCCCTTCCTCCTTTTCCTCCTCCCCCTCTTCCTCCCCCTCTTCCTCTTCCTCTTCCTCTCCTACTTCTTCAAGTCTTCATCTTGAGACATGTCAAAAAGCATTTAGAACTTTTATTTTCTACATAATTTGCGTTTCAACCACTTGCCTTATTCCTTTTCATCATTTCCCCCACATACACAGTCTCTGAGAGGTGTTGCTAGTTATTTCACTTTATAAATAGGCTTAGTTTTCTGGTGATCCAAGGTAGTTTCTTGTATTCAGTTAGAGTTAGGGAAAAATGAAATGGTTGTAAATAGGCCTTAATTAGGAGGCCATTCTTTAAACTGCTGAATCTTTCATTACATGATCTTCTCTTTTCAACACTTAGCAGGTGACTGAGGGAGAGCTTTTGAATTTTCCTTTTGCTTAAAGATTCAGGAAATTGTGAAGAAGATTATATGGGCAACCAATAGCAAGGAAAGGGTCAGACACTAGATTTAGCTGAATCTGTGTTAGATAATGAGTTAAAACCAGAACAATACTTTATATGTTATTCTCATTTTAAAGACCTGTCACCCCAATGGACAGTTGAACAGAAGATAGGCAGATAGACAAGTAGATAGATAGAGGAGATAGGTAGGCAGGCAGGCAGACAGACAGACAGAAAGACATAGATAGATAGATAGATAGATAGATAGATAGATAGATAGATAGATAGGTAGATAGATAGGTAGATAGATGGATTCATAGATCTATAGATAATCCTAGATGGGTAACACTCTTGATTATGCCTACTTTCTTCACAATAATCCTTTAATCCAAGTATTATCCCCATTTTGCAAATGAAAAGATAGAGGTTTGGAGAACTCAAATGACTTCCTAAAAGAGGTATCTGGGAGGCCTCCCAAGAACAGTTTGTGTTCAAGGACCTCCACAATCTGTCCCTAATTTACCAGACCAGTCTTTGTTCACCAGATTAGTGCTTTGGTCAGTGTCCAGAGCTCCTGGTGTGGATCTCCCTCCACCAAGGCAGATTGGAACCTCCTCTATATGCCTGGGGAAGCAGAGAGGTTGAGTAATTTGCCAAGGGTCACAAAGCAAAAATACAGCCAATTTAGAAAGTGAAGCTAATCCTTCTGACTATCATGTCAACCAGCCTATTATCCAGCCATTATCCAGTCTGTTCCTCTGCCTCCACTTCAGTGGTGTGTAATGACCAAATTAGGAAGACACACTTGTTGGCTATGTGACCCTGGGCAATTCAGCTGAACTCTGCAAGCCTCAATTTCTTCATCTGTAAAAAGAGGCTAATAATTGCACCCATCTACCAGGATTGTTTTGAGGATCAAATGAGATCATAACATATGAGGTATTCCCAAAATCTTAGGGCAGTTGTAAGTTTTAATAGCTTATTTAAATTCTATTGATAATAGCTTATCAGTACTAATATAAAAGAATTGATACTTTATAACAATCTATATATAGTTAATAATATTAAAAATAAAACAATATTTAAAATTTAAACATTAGCAATTAAAAATAAATAATATTATGTATTAATATTTAAACAAATAATACTATATATTAAAATAATGCTATATAATAAAATATATAAAATATACACAGTATATGTTATATATACTATATATTAGTATGTCATATATTAATTAATAACACTATGTATTAATAACTTAGTAATACTACTTAAAAGCTATTAACAAATAATAATGTGATTATTAGTAATGAAATGCTATTATAATAACTTATCAATGGTATTAAAGTTTGAGACTGCACTAAGATTTTTGGTACATGCCTTTATATATAAAGTGCTTTGCCAACTTTGAAGGGCTATATAAATACCAGTATTTTAATTTTTGTTTTCTGACATGAGCTCTTCATTCCAGCCCATTAAAATTGCACTAGAATTAAAAATAAAAGACAAAAAGATGCTACCTACATTAAGAGAAAGAATTGATGAATAGAAGTATGTAAAGAATATTATATATGTGTGTGTGTGTGTGAGTGTATATAGATGTGTGTGCATACACATGCACATATACCTATTTGTAATTAATGGTAACCATCTATAGGGTAGGGAGAGGGGAAGGAAAAAAAGAAAAATGTGATTATTATGTATTCAAAAGGAATAGTAAATCATATGTAATAATTAAAATTTCATGTGCAATCATCTTTTAAAAAGTATACTGTTATATAAATGCTTCTTTTATTCCATAAATTAAAAATAAAATGAATTTTTAAAATTGTACTGGAATGGAATGAGGTGCTTTTGGAGGTGGTAAGCTCTCCATTGCAGGAAAAGTTTAAGGAGAATCAGAATCTCAGAGATGTTCTAGAGAGGGCTTTGATATAACATTTAGAACTGGAAGAGATCTTGGAGATTATGCTAGTTATAAGATCTATCTAGAGTATATCTACAGATCAAATAGACCTTGGAGGTCATTTTACAGTGAGACCCCAATGAGGTAAGATGACCTCTCTCTCAAGGTCACATAGCTCATCAGACACAGATCTGGGATTGGAGACCAGGTTTTCTGGCTCTGTATTTTTGCCAATCAGGTAAGGAGTTAGGCTCCCCTCGGTTTCCTCCCAAATCTCCCACCCCCTCTCTGTTCTTCTGAAATGGATGCTAATTCATTTCTCTATGGGTGGCTTGTTGTAAAACTCCTACAAATGACTTGTCATGCTGGTGGCAGAGATGAGAGGCTTACTAATAATCATACTTGATGCTGATTTACATAATCTATTGGCATTGAAGTATTTCACCTGGGGACTCAAGATTGAGTCTTTAGGGAATACCATTGATACACCTGCAGAGCCCACTTAATGGGATTTTTTTCCTTCTCAAAAGGCCCTAAAGGTGTGCTGCTAAGGGTGGAGGCTGTGCAACTGGAGAGGCTTATAGTAGCCTGATTGTGAGCTTCTAGGTGGTGCCATAGTGCTCAGAGTATTCTGGAGTCGAGAAAACCTGAATTCAAATCTGCCTTCAAACACTTACCAGTTGTGTGATCCTGTACAAGTCCCTTAACTATGTTTGCCTCAGTTTCCTTACCTGTAAGATGAACTGGGGAAGGAAATGACAAACGATTCCAGTATCTTTGCCAAGAAAACCTCAAATGGAGTCATGAACAGTAGGACACAACTGAATAATAAGTCAAATATAACAAGCCTCATACTAAGTGCAAAGTATACAAATACAGAAGCAAGAACAGCTTAAATTCTAGCCAGAAATACCCACATATAGGAGGAAGGTGGACAGGGTTGGAAACTATATATTGGAAAGTTATAGAGATGATGAATAGGGCCATTGAGAAGTAAATTGACATAATCCTTCCCAGCAGAATTAATTTCATCATTGTTCTAGCACTGAGTGGTTGGGTGTGCCCAGGCATTGCCAGCTATGCCAGCCCACTGTGACTACACATGTCTCCCAGACCCCTTGCTTCCCAATTCTGAACCTGAACAGTCCCCATCCTTGAATTGCAAGAGCTACTCCATTGACGTATGGGTGACGTGCATTTTTTCCTGTGCCAACAGGCAGACAGCAGTGTGGGCTCCCAGAGGAGCCCCCCTCAGCCCAGGGAGGGGGGGGGAGAGTGGGCTCACCATCTGCTGGAGAGACCAAGCTCCAAGGAGAATTTGTCACAAACATCCACTGTGATGCAGAAAATGAACCAAATGTCCCCAGTTTTCACTCCCTCAGGCTAACTCCCTTCCTTCTCTCCTTCCCTCATTTTGCTTCCTTTCCTCTTCTGATGCTTCCAAAAGAGAATTTTTCTTTCCTCCTTGCTGGTAGCTATTTTTTCTCTGTGTTGGTCAAAGATTTTCAAATGGGCTACTTTAAAAAAATCATATTTCAATTTTTATTATTTATTTACATCAAATAGTAACCACTGAGATTTACTCACACTCATAGCCCTTTATATGCTTCCAAGAAAATGCAGAAAGCATTTTTAAGGACTTATTATATGTAAAGCACTATGGCAAGAATGGGCTTCCAAAAACTAAACTGAAAAAATGGACTTTGTCTTCAAGATGCTTACATCCTAATGGAAGAAAAATGGCTGAGTTGATAAGGAATTTCAAAAAAAAGCCTTAATTAAGGAGGTCCCAAGAAAACAGGACTCCCAGACTGTTGGTCCAGTTCCTTTCATTGTATAGATAAGAAATTCAGGGGCCCTAAGAGATCAAGTAACTTGCTGCATGTCACACAGGCAGTAGGCAAGATTTGAATCAAGGTTTTTTGATTCTACTATCATTGTTCTTGACAGGTGTAAGAACTTTCCAGGTAGTTTCTCAGCTTCAAGTCTATCCTATCTGGTTTTTCTTTTTTTTAGAGCCCTTCATGATCTGGTCCCAGTCTACTTATTCCTTTTCACATATGCACTGATAGTGACATTGACCTTCATTTCATCTCCTGACTCCAAGGCTGGATTTGTCTCCTTCCTCATTTCAGCTTCCTGAATTCATTCAGACTCAAAACCTTGAGGGTCTTCCTCTTCCAGATTGGACTTATTGTTTTTTGTGACTAGATAAAAAGGCCATTCTTTTTCTCATTTCTTTCTCACCTAGCCTTAATCAGTTATTGGGCATTGCCTCATCAAAATGAGACCTGCTAAAGATCTTAATTTAAAACGGTCAAAGTCTCCCACTGCATCCTGGGCCATATACAGTCATCCTGGTCTATATCTTGCCATTGGACCCAGACAGCTCTAGGGGAAAAAGTGAGGCGGGTGTTTTGTAAAGCCCACCCTCAAGTAAATCCAACTCACTTGCATGCCATGGTATCACCACCCTGATGTCATAGTCCTCTTTGAGAATGAAGGACAAACAGCAACTTTTTTGCAAGAAGCATCTCTTAAAGCTAATGCCTTCTCTGTTGATTATCTTCAAATTATCCCAGCTTCATGTTTTTAATAACTCTTTATTTTTCAAAATACATGCAAAGATAGTCTTCAACATTCACCCTTATAAAACCTTGTGTTCTAAATTTTTCTCCCTTTCTTCCCACCTTTCCCTTCCCCTAGACAACAAATAATCCAATATAGTTTAGTGCATAATGAGTATACAGTTCTTTTGAATATATTTCCATATTTATCATGCTGAACAAGAAAAATAGATCAAAAGAGGGAAATGAAAAAAAAACTAAGTAAATAAACAACAACAACAAAAGGGGAAAATAGTATGCTATGATTCATATTCATTCTCCATAGTCTTCTTTTTGGATGAGAATGTCTTTTTCCATCACAAATCTATTGGAGTTGCCTTGAATCATTTCATTGTTGAAAAGAACCAACTCCATTACAGTTTATCATCAACTTTCTTATTGTTGCTGTGTATGATGTTCTCTTGGTTCTACTCACTTCACTTAGCATCAGTTCATGTAAGTCTTTCCAGGCTTTTCTGAAATCAGCCTTCTCATCTTGTCTTATAGAACAACAATATTCTATTACATTCATATACAATAACTCATCAGCTTCCCAAATGGATGGGACTTGACTTATTTTCCAGTTCCTTACCACTACAAAAAAGACTGCAACAAACATTTTAACCCATGTGGATTCTTTTCCCTTTTTTGTGATCTCTTTGGAATACAGGCCCAGTAGAGACACTGCAGGATCAAAGGATATGCACAGTTTTATAGCCCTTTGGGCATAGTTCCAAATTGCTCTTCAGAATGGTTGGATCAGTTTACAACTCCACCAACAATGTATTAGTGTCCCAATTTTCCCATATCCTTTCCAACATTTATCATTATCTTTTCCTGTCATCGTAGCCAATCTGAGGGGTGTGACGTAGTAACTCAGAGTTGTCTTAATTTGCTTTTCTCTAATCAATAGTGATTTAGAGGATTTTTTCATATGACTGGAGATGGCTTTAATTTCTTCATCTGAAAATTGTCTGTTCACGTTCTTTGATTGTTTTTCAGTTGGATGATAGTTCCTGTTCTTATAAATTTGAATCAATTCTCTATATATTTTAGAAATTAGGCCTTTATCAGAAATATTGGATATAAAAAAATCTTTCAGTTTTTTGCTTCCTTTCTAATCTTGTCTGCATTAGTTTTGTTTGTACAAAACCTTTTTAATTTAATATAATCAAAATTATCCACTTTGCATTTTATAATGTTCTTCTTTATCCATAAATCCCTTCCTTCTCCACAGATCTGAGTGGTAGACTATCCCTACTTCTCCTAATTTGCTTATAATATCGCCCTTTATGTCTAAATCATGAACCCATTTTGACCTTATATTGGTGTAGGGTGTTAAGTGTTGGTCAATGCCTAATTTCTGCCATATTATTTTCCAGTTTTCCTAGAAATTTTTGTCAAAGAGTGAGTTCTTCTCCCAGAATCTGGAGTCTTTGGGTTATCAAACACTAGATTACTATTGTCATTGGCTATTATGTCTTGTAAACCTCCTCTATGCCACAGATCCACTACTCTATTTCTTAGCCAGTACCAAATGGTTTTGATGACCACTGCTTTATAAATATATAGGTCTGGTATGTCTAGATCATATTCCTTTGCATTTCTTTTCAATTCCCTTGAAATTCTTAACCTTTTGTTTTTAGAGATGAATTTTGTTACTATTTTTTCTAACTCTATAAAGTACTTTCTTGGCAGTTTGATTGGTATAGTACTGAATAATATAATAAAAATGACACTAATACCTAAATTAATTTAGGTGTAAGATGTAGCTGTGAAAAAGTTTAGTAGTGTTAGTTCTATTCAAAATCTAGTAAAGGTCACTATTGGCCTGGAGAAAATTCTCCTATAGCAGTTGTTTCACCCTTGATCTTATTGGGAATCTGGCTTTATATTTGTACATAGTTCTTTTCATGTTGTCTTCCCTCTTAGACTGTGAGCTCCCTGAAGACAGGGATCATCTTTTCACCTTCTTTGTATCCCCAGATCTTATCTGGCTGACAGTACCACACTTAGGAAAGATTTCCTATTAGACATAAACCTTGAAAATCTATGAGAAAGAGATCTTCTTCACCTCTCCAAGATCTTTTTTCATGACTTTCCTGCAGGCCAGAGAGAATAGCATGGATTAACTGTTATATGTAGTTAAATGGGTAAGAATAATGAAATCTATAAAGTGTTTGCCTCATTTGAATTTTCACTACATATTTCCATTAGATTAGAACCTATGACATATTTTATATAATTCTAATTTTGAATAGAAAATTCATATATATTTGATTTTCTCACAGGATTCATTATTTTCCTCACTTAGGATTTACCTGGTTTCTCGTCTTTCTCAAAAGTGTTTTCCTCTATACCTTTGACTTTATCACACAGTTTCTGCTAAAAAGTTCCCATAGTCTGAGTGGAAGAATTGAACTCATTTCAGATGAGTCACTTAACCAACCACTTAGTGTTTTGGGTCAGTAGAGTCAAACTCAAATAGAAAAAGATTGCCGTTCCCATGATTGACTTAGAAAATCACAGATTAACATTATGTATGTTGCATTATATTCTATTAATTTTGTTAAAACATTTCCCAATTACATTTTAAACTGGTTCAAACTAGACTTGGATTTTTTTTTACTTTGTTCTTGTGGCCAGAAAATGGTGAATTTAACACCAGTTTATTTTGGTATGAGCCAAGTGTTCTTTAATCTTTATTGTGCCATAGAACTTTTTGGTCCTCTATTGAAGCTTATGAATCCTTTCTCAGGATCATGATTTTAAATGTGTGGCACAAAATACACAGGAACACAAAGAAAACCAACTACATTGAAATAAAATTGTCAAAATCTTTACAAAAAATAGATTCATAGATCCAAAGTTAAGAAACACTGAAAGAGAGTTTTCTTACCAAGGATTTCCCTATACCAGGAAAACCAGAAGTTAATTAATAAACGCTAGTAAGTACCTACTATGTGCCAGACACAGTGCTAATTTTGCTACAGATACAAAAAGAACCAAAAGATAATCTTGCCCTCAACTACTTTATATTTTAATTTGATGATAGACTACAAAGGATCATTCATGATAACTAGAGAATTTGATCAGGGACTTGGGCAAACTTATAAAATTTGGAGTGCCAAGTTCTTGATCTCTAAATGCTTTATGGTTTTAGAAAGAGAGGAATGTATAACAGGGAGAAAACTTGGGTAGACAAGAGCAATGACTTAGATATGTTATCTCTTTATCTCAGTAAAATCCTAGACAGAATACCTGTTAACATCTTGATGGACAAGCCTGAAAGATATAGCTGTGTGCAAGGTTTTAGTAGTGTCAGTTCTTTTCAAAATCTAGTAAAGGTCATTATTAGCCTGGAGAAAATTTTCCTGTAGCAAGCCATATGGTTCTGCCTTCAGCTTTCTCTCATTCTTAGTATTTTAATCAAAAATATGGATGAAGACATAGATAGATTGGCTTACTGAGATTGCAGATGACAAAAAAAAAAAAAAAAAAAAAAACTAGGAGACTAAGTTAATACATTGGAGGGCCATGTCAGCTTTCAAAAAAGATTCCCACAAGTCAGAATGATGGACTGAAATAAAGAAGGTACAATGTAGAGGGGGGAAATGGAAAATCACGCACTCAAGTTTTAAAACAAAACCAATTCTCTAAATATAGGATGGACAGATGTAGCTAGACAGAGGGGACTGGGAAAAAGAGGAAGTAGCTTTAGCTGAATGTAAGTTCAGTATGAGTCAGTAGTTTTATTTGGCTACCAAAACAATCTTGATTACCAATCTTGAGTTCCATTACTAGACCTCTTCTGTCCAAATTCAAGAGGAAATAGTTCACTGCACCAAAAAGAAAGGGGGTTTTCTTGGTAAAAATGCTGGAGTGATTTGCCATTTTCTTCTCCAGCTTGTTTTACAGATAAGGAAACTGAGGCAAAAAGGGTTAAGTAATTTGCCTGGTATCACACAGCTAACGATTTGCCATTTCCTTCTCCAGGTCCTTTTACAAATGAGGAAACTGAGGCAAACATAGTTAAGTGACTTGCCCAAGATCACACAGCTAGTAAGTGTCTGAGACCAGATAAACCCAGGAAGATGAGTCTTCATGATGCCAGACCTAGCCCTCTACCCACTGTCCTATCTAGCTACCCTTGAAGACCTCCTACCATTTATCACTCCTGCATCTTAAGCAATCTCTTCCACTTTTAGATAATTCTCATTTTTTGGAGGATCTTTGTTGCAATACAGTGAAATCTGTTTCCCTGTAACTGCCCACTTCCACCTCCTCACAGAGCCCAATGTTCCAGTTTCTTCTTTCTGGAGCCAAGCAGACCAAGTCCAATCTTTCTTGCATGTGACAACCCTTCAGAGACTTGGATAGAGCCATCATGTCCCCTCACCTCTACTCCTCCTACCTCCCAAAGCCTCTGCATCTTCTTCACCCATACATAGTCCATGCAGTGTTGGGCTGCAGCCAGTGGTGCATTATTTGGTTAATTTTCACTCTGCACTGTTCAGGGTCAGGTTCAGATCCGAGGTAATTGTATCCTTCCAGCCTGGTAGCTTTGGAGTCTGTGGATCAGGGAAGTGTGTTGTTTACTTTCTGCTTTGCTTTGCTAAGGGAAATCTGGGGCTTGTTATTCTACTGTTAAAACATTAATTAGTTATACTCGAGCCAGTAAACATTATAGAAGCCAAAATTAGTATTTTTAATACATATCCTGCAGAATGCAATTGGGAATGAGGGCCAGCTACAGTGGCAAGGGATGGAGGGGGAGAAGTACTTAAAAAGAAAGGGGGAAAAAAGCACAGCTGAGCAAGATTTAACCAATACTCATTAAATATTCTGAACTAAAAACTATAGGCAGATAGGGGACTCCTCCAGCTGGAAACAGAGAAAGGAAACTTGTTTGTGTGGCCCAGTGGCCTTCTCTGCACTGAGCAGAGATTGACCTGTGCCCAATTGTGGATGAGTGCTTTATATTCAGAGAATTTTGAGTTGTAAGGGGCTTTATCAATTGTCTAATTCTACCTCCCATTAAAAAAATTAACCTTATTTTTAAAAAATTAACCAAAATCTGTTTTCTTTCCTACCCCATTGGGGAAAAAAAATGAAAAGGAAAACGTGGGAAAAACTTGCATAGTCAAGTAAAGCGCATTGAAGTCTAAAGTCTCTCTCCTTCCTCTCCCCTCTGCCTCTCCCTTCCCTCCTTTCTTCTCTTTGTCTCTGTTTCTGTCTCTTTCTCTCTCTCTCTCTGTTTCTCTCTGTGTGTCTCCTCTCTCTGTTTCTATCTCTGTCTCTTGTGTGTCTTTTGTCTCTGTCTCTGTTTCTCTTTCTCATCTTCTCTCTGTCTCTGTCTCTGTCTTTGTTTCTGTCTCTTTCTGTTTCTCCCTCCCTATCTCCCTCCCTTTTTCCCTCTCTTTCTGTCTCTGCCTCTATCTGTCTCTCTCTCTCTGTCTCTCTGTCACTGTGTGTCTATCTCTGTCTGTCTACACACACACACACACACATACACACACACACACACACACACACACACAAAAAAAAAATTATCTCTTCCATATTGCGACTTTCCCCATCAGGGTTTTGATATGTAGTGAGTCAGCATAAAGAAATTAAAATTAAAATTTGGGGTGGGGGGAGTTTTGCAAAAGCCACAGGCAACATGCAAAGGCCCACAAATGACACAAAAAGTTTAGAAATACAGAAATGTGTAAACTGTATGTATAGTATTATATTTTATCTTTTAATACTATAAGTATTCAGACATCTTCTCTGATTTTCCAGGTCATGGGGCATGGAGATTTTTAACTGTAATGTCAAAGACAAACATTTGTATTATATCCAAGAGGCAATAGGGAGCCACTGCAGCATCTTGAGCAGAAGATTGACTTGATTAAACTTGTGCTTTAGGAATGTTACTTTGGACTGAGGATCAGAAGGCAGGTTTTTGTTTTAGATACAAATAAATCTTTGAGGAAGAATGAGTTTGATGTTTCCTAATGTTATCATTGATCGCTGTTTCTTTATGGGTATTCTATTCAAGTCATTTTGGACTAGAATTATGCACCCACAAAGCTCTTGTAAAAGTTTATTTTACCTTTCACTATCCTAGTAATAAGCCCAGATTCTCATGTAGATTTTTCACTGCATCCAAAGCCTCAACAAGAGACCACAAAACTAATGAGCCCCAGAGTCTCCTGACAGCTGGGTCTCATGGCTAATTTCATACATTAAAATTAGTTTATTGTGTGGATCACTCTTTTATATAATGGTACATTATTTAACAATGCCAATTTAATGCAAATTATAGCTATTCCCATTCTTGTTGTTTGTCCTTCCTTTTTGAAAATAACCATAACAGCAGGGAGGTGATGCCATGGCATGCAAGCAGTTTTATTAAGTGATCCAATTTTCATGGATTTTCATTAAATAAAAAAAGACAGCCCCTGATCCAATTTACCCAGATTCCTCTTCTCCATTCCCCATCTCCATTTACCCAATTATTTGCTGACCTCAAGTTTGACTCATGATTGGGTTCCATGTCTACCCTTGGGATAAGTCAACCTTTTCTGGAGCATTCCAGTTGAATGATCTTGGACAGCTTCCCTGTTTGGGGCTTAATTCACCTTCTTAGTGGGTGGCTGATTACCACACATTCATTCCCTCTTGTCCTTTGAAATTCAGGTCCTCCCATAAATCCTTGATTGGAACATACCATATGGAACATAATAGGGAAGACTTAGATCCTTTTGCCAAATGATTTTCCAATAAGATTTCTCACCTGACTTTCAGCTGAGCCTCTGGCTAAACAGTAACTATTCTCTGATCTGGAAGGGACCTCCGAGGCCATCCCAATGTAACCTATACCTTCTCCCAAGTCATCAGTCAGCACATTTTTATTGCTTGCTATATACTAGGCAGAGCAGGGCATAATGCATGGAGTACTGAGTCCAGAGTCAAGAAAACTCATCTTCTTGAATTCTAATCCCAGACACTTAGTAATAATCTCTGGGCATGTCATTTCACACTGGTTACCTCAGTTTCCTCATCTGTAAAATGAGCTGGAGAAGGAAATGGCAAATCACTCCAGTATCTTTGTCAAGAAACCCCAAATGGAGTCACAGAAATTTGGACATATCTGAAATGACTGAACAACAACAAAAATATAGTAGGCATTGTGTTGTCCAACCTTTACCTGAAGATTCCATCATGAGGAAGTTAAGGAAAGAGAAAGGAAAAAGAGTAGAGACAGACCAGAGAGGAGCTTACCCAAAAGCTTATGGTCATTATGTCTAGAGCTGGGAGGGACCTCAAAGACCAGCCCATAGAGATTAAGTATCTTGACTAAGGTCACACAAGTCCTAAATTTAAAGGGGAGGATTTGAACCCAGATTCTCTGACTCAGAACAAGCGCTCTTTTCATTGTACCACTGCTTTTGCCAAAGAGGTGGGCACAAGGGGGAAAGAAATGTACTATTTAATAGTTGCTGTCAGCCCCCTCCAAATTTCAGCACCCTGTGGCAAAGGTCTTATGGTCCTACTCTAGGTAAGCCTCCAGTGCTGGAGAATTTTTGCTTGGTCTCACAAATATTCCAAATGTGTGAATTTAATCCCTTTCAGTTGAATGGATTAGCCATTTCTTCCATAGAACTTCCTGATTCATAGTAGCTTTCATAGTAACTTTCTGTCCAGCCATCTTCTCTCTGATAAGGGCTATTTGGTTCACAGGATTGGACAACATATTGTTAAGAGCAGCAATAGCAAAAGCAGCTTTATGTTCTTGTACCTTTATTATTCTACTAATTAAGTTTAACCTTTAGCCTACACGTTTTCTGTACTTCAGTCTCTTATTTCAAACCAACTCGCCTTTCTTTTAAAATGTTTCCTTTTTCCAGCCACTTTTCATATGCATTAATTTTCAGATCCTTTTCATCTCAGTCTTTTTAGAGTAATAGAATCTTTGCACACTTCTTAGCTTGGTCTTGAAGTATTATCCTGGGTGTTGTTGGATTTTTTTTTTTTTTTTTTGATTGCACTGTGGACAAGACTTTACCATAATGAACGAACACTTGAAAGTGTCAGGGGAACTGGGTTCTAACAGTGCTTTCCCAGGCAGATCATTATAACTCTCAGGCCATCAGCTTCTTTTGTAAAATGAGGGGGTTGGGGTGATCTCTTGGGAACTTTCCAGTTCTAGCATGTTTTAATATTTTTTGTTGTATAAGATCATAGAATGATAGAGCTGAAATGACTCTACAGATTTAGCCAAATCAAGACCTCATGCGTTTATTAAGCACCTACTATTCTCCAGGCACTATGCTAAACACTGGGGAAAGGCAAAAATATTGTCAATAAGCATTTATTAATCATCTACTATATGCTGGGGCAAAAACAGTCATTCAGGCAGTAAGCATATATTAAATACCCTCTGTGTTCCAAGTACTGTGCTAAACACTGGGGACACAAAGCACTTATTAAGTGCCTATTGGGTGCCAGGCAACTGTGCTAAGTGAAGGGGAAGTAGTAAAGACTGCCCTGCTCTCAAAGAACTCAGAGACTAATGGGGGAAACAACAGAGTTTTTTAAACTCTGAAATATAAGCAGAATAAATTGGAGATGAGCTTCTGCCCCAGGTTAAGACTCAGAGAGTTTAAGTAAGTTGCCCTGAGTAACCCAAATAGTTTGTGAGAGACTGGAACTGGAATGAAAGTCTCTTTTATCAAGGGAATCCCCAGATGGCCCTGATCTTGATCTGGGCTTGAAATCAGGAAGACTTCTGTTCCTGAGTTCAAATCAAATTTCAGACACTTGCTAGCTATGTGACCTTGTGCAAGTCACTCCACCCTGTTTGCCTCAGTTTCCTCATCTGTAAAATGGTAAACTGCTCCAATGTCTCTGTCAAGAAAATTCTAAATGGAAACACAAAGAGTTGAATATCACTGAAACAACTAAATTGCATATTTTAATCCATTTATTTAAAATTTATTTTTTCCAATTATATGTGAAATTTTTTTTAACATTTGTTTATAAAACTTTGAATTCCAGATTCTCTCCCTTCTTCCCTCCATGTCCCTCCACCCATTGATAGTGAAGCTATTTAAAAATATTCCCATAAAAGTCATGTTATGAAAGAAAACATAGATCTCCCCCTTTAAAAAAAAACCTCAAGAAAAATAGAAGAAAAAATAAAGTATGTTTCAATCTGCATTCAGACACAGTCAGTTCTTTCTCTGAGTTTGGATAGCATTTCTCATTATAAGTCCTTCAAAGTAGTCTTGGATCATTGTATTGCTAACAATAGCAGTCATTCACAGCTGATCACCCCACAACATTGCTATTACTTTGTACACAGTATATTTCACTTTGCACAAGCTCATGGAGAACTTTTGAAGGGTTTTTTTTTTGAGAGAATCTTGCTTATCATTTCTTATAGAACAATAGCATTTCATCATAATCATATATCACAATTTATTTAGCCATTCCCCAATTGATGGGCATCCCCTCGATTTCAAATTCTTTGTATTTTATACATATAGGTTCTTTTCTTTTTTTAATCTCTTTTGAGATATGTCTAGTAGTGGAATTGCTAAGTCAAAAGGTATGTATAATTTTATAATCCTTTGGGCATTTGGACATTGTTCCAAATTGCTCTATAGAATACTTGGATCATTTCACAGTTCTACCAACAGTGCATTAAACATCTTGATACCCAATCCTGGGGATCCCTTCCCATGCTCCCCTGGGCTAAGGCTATGACATACCACCATTCCTCAGAAACCCTGTCTTGGAGCTCTTTGCAGAAAATAAAATATATAGGACTACAAAGGAAATTATTGAAATTAAAATACACTTATAGAAAATAAAAATGTTCACAGACTCCAGATTAAGAACCTCTGGTTAGAAGCATCACTCAGACAACCAATGAATACATATATGCTGTGTGATGTCTTGGCTACTTCTCCCAAGGTGGAAACATGAAAGAGTTATCCCCTGGGTCACCACCTGCTTTGTTCCTCTGGTTTTTATCACTTTGCACTATGCAAAGCACCAGTGACATTGGTACATCAGCACTGCCCTTGATTAGTGGATGTTGCTGTGATCTAATTTTAAGTGCTTTCTCAAATTATGTTGATCATAGCTCACTCCTGCCTTCCTTTGGGATTCAAGCCTTCTCATAAATCCTTGATTGGGGATCCTCCTCCAGACTTTGTAACATTCCCTGGATACCAGGGCAATGCTGGGACAGCAGAAAGAGCGCCTCTTTTTATATCCTTAACAATTAGCACAATACCTGGCAAATATAGGGATATGCTGTTGAGAAACACCAAGCTGGTTTTGAATTTTTAGCCCCTGGATCTTGCACTGCCCACCCTCTGATGAAAAGGAGAAAAGTGAAGAAATGGGTCAAAGCTGTGGCAAGAGGAAGAAGAGGAGGAACAGATTCTGCTCCTGAAAATTAAATCCTTGTTCCTTGGATCATGGAGAATCCATTTCAAGATGGTTGGGGAAGGAGTATGGCATTGCAGAGGAAATCCCTGAAACCCACCCCAAAGAGCCAAAGGAGTGATGGGATGGAGAAGGTGGGAGATAGTAAAGGTATATTCCTAGAACCCTGAGGTGGAAGGAACTAGTCTTTATAGTCCTTTTTTTCTAGTGCATTGCTTCATTTTATAGATAAGGAAACTGAGTCACAGGGAAGGTATGACTTACCTAAGTTCATAAAAATAATATATCAAAAATAGAAATTTGAACCCATGGCTTTCAGAGAAAAATCCACAATGCTTTTTTTTGTTTTTCTGGTAATAGAGTGCTCAGGTTTGGCTCACACAGCTTTTCCTATAGTGCTATTTTCCCTTTTCCCAATCTTGAGGATGCAGCAATATGTGATTTCTCCCTACCTTACCCTGGGATTGCCTTGGTTTGGCTATTGTGATCCTAGTATCTCTGTCTTGGTTCCAGGGAAACCTGGGACTGTAGCCACAGCAGCTGAAATAAACTCAACTTCATTCTTTGACATGGTTTAGCAAAATCACTTTGGCAAATGAATGGAGGTTGGAGTGGAACAGGGAGATAGGAAGAGGCTATTCATTAAGAATACGGCATTGATTCAGATGTCTCTGTGTTGGCCCTGTTGGTGTATTGGACTGAAGCCTGAGGGGAAAGCTGCCGATTCCTGGTACCCTGGGTTTTGTATCTAGATGGAAGGAGGGAACATAGAAGCTATCTAATCCAACCCCTTTATTTTATCAATAAAGACCTGAAACCCAGAGTGTTTTAAGTGATTTATCCTCCCTCAGTCACACAAATATGGAGTAGGACCTGGATTCAAATCTTGATCTTTTGATGGTGATGTTACCATTACTACTGTAATGACTATAACTACTACTCTTGCCACCACTACTACCACTATCATTACTATTACAAGTTCTACCACTATTACAACTATTACTACCACTACTACCACTACTACTACTACTACTACCACCACTACTACTACTATACTACTAAACTACTATTACTGTTACTACTACTACTATCAGTATTATTTTTACTAATATAATAACAAATTAATGCTTTAAACTTCATAAAACAGTTTATATCTCTTTTGAACCTTACAAAAGTCCTTTTGAGGTACTGCTATTCTATTTCAATCAATAACTATTTAATACTTCTTATTTTAATAAACTGAGTTTCATAGATGTACAGCAACTTGTCTGAGATCATACGGCTAATAAATATAGGAAGTGGGAAAAATTTACCCTTTCTCTGCCATCACTGAACACTGGTTGCTGTGACCAATATTAGTTAATTCTAGGTTCAACTAAAAGATGCTGGTAAGGGGAAAGAGATGGGATGAAACAACTGATAGAATTTAATCTGGAATATGTACAAATCATGCCTTGATTTGGGTGGATGGGAGACAGATTATCTCAATATCTAAGCAAAGAAATAGGGAAAATGATGCTCAGATGACAATATTGTTAAGAATTATTGGGTATGACAAAGAGATTTTAAAGGAGGGAAAGGGACCCACATGTGCAAAAATGTTTGTGGCAGCCC
>JAJPUD010025781.1:767-17193 GCA_023553655.1 Myrmecobius fasciatus
CCCAAGTTATGTTTTCCCCTTTCCTTTCCCCTTTCTCCCTTCCCCCCACCTCAGTACTTTGCTTTTGATGACCCCTCCCCCAAACAATACTCCACCCTTTAGATCCCCTCCCCCTGTTTTTACTCCTTTCCCCTGATTCTTCTATTTTCCCTTCTATTAGTTTGTCCCTTACTTTTCCTCCTTTCCCTCCCACTTCCCTCTAGCAACAGACAAGTTTCTATGTGAAATCGAATGTCTGATATACACTTTTAGAGCCCAACCTGATGAGAGTAAGATTTACACAGTGCTCGTCTCCCTCCCCTCTTTCTCTCAATTATATTAGGTTTTCTTTGCCTCTTCAAGTGATTTTACCTTGTTTTTACCTCCTTTTTTTTAGATCTTATTTTATCACTTTTTCCCTCTTTTTCCCAGTATGACAACCTTTTCCCCTCTAGTTCTCTTTTTCATATTATCAAAGTAATATTTAGTTAATTATACCCCCAAACTTTGAGTATCCCCCTAGTAAAAATAAAGTTCTCAAGAGTCCTTTCCTTTTTACCTTTTTATGCATCTCTTGAGTTCTGTGTTTGGATGTCGAATTTTTTTTTTTTTTTTTTTTCATTAGAAATAGGTGAAATTCACCATTTTCTTTGATGACCATCTTCTTCCCTGGAGGATAATGCTCATTCTAGCTGGATAGGTTATTCTTGGCTGTAATCCAAGTTCCTTTGCCCTTCGGAATATCTGGTTCCAGGCCCTTTGATCCTTCAGTGTGGAAGCTGACAGATCCTGACAGATTCTAATTATTGATCCTCGGTATTTGAATTGTTTCTTTCTAGCTGCTAGCAGAATCTGTTCCTTGGTGCTATAGTCCTGAAATTTAGCCACGATATTCCTTGGGGTTTTAATTTTGGGGTCTCTTTCAGGAGGTGATCGGTGGATTCTTTCAATGGCGATCTTGCCCTTTGATTCTACAATCTCAGGGCAGTTTTCTTTCAGGATTTCCTGGAAGATAGTGTCCAGATTCTTTTTTTGATCATGGCTTTCAGGAAGTCCAATAATCCTTAGATTGTCTCTCCTAGATCTATTTTCTAAGTCAGTTGTTTTTCCTAGGAGATATTTCATATTTTCTTCTAATTTTTCATTTTTTTGTTTTTGTTTGACTGATTCTTCAAGTCTTAGTGAGTCATTCACTTGCATTTGTTCAATTCTTATTTTTAAAGTGTTGTTTTCTTCAGTTACCTTTTTAAGTTCCTTGTGTAACTGGCCAATTTGTTCACTGCACTCTTTTTCCACTTCACTAATTATATTTTTTAATAAATTGGTGTCTTTTTCATATCTCTTTTGCAGAGCATCATATCCTTCTTGCAAGATACTGTATCCTTCTTGCACTGATTTCAATTTATTTTCCCATTTATCCTCCAGCTCTCTTTTGAGGTTCTTTATGCAGTCTTCCAGAAAGGCCTTTTGAAACGGGGACCAGTGATGGTCATTGCTGTTTTTTTCTGGATTTTTGTCTAAAGAAACCTCTGTATCTGAGGTCGTTTCTTTGCCTTGATAAAAGCTGTCTATGGTGAGAGCTCTCTTTTGCTTCTTCATCATTTTTTTTTTAGACAGAGTGGATATCTCTTTAAGGTAGGGGAAAAAAAAAAAAAAAACCTCGGCTGAAGACGCTTTGCCCTGGGGCACTTCGGCGAGTTGACTTAAGGTGCTGGGCCGGTGGGGGCTAGGACTAAGTCCGAATTACTCCTTAAACAAGGCAAGTCTGCCAGAACACCTGTCCCCAATCAGGGCAGAGTATCCCGAGTGCCTCAGATAAACTCCAGGTGTTTGGAATTTGGAGTTTGGAGTTTGGAATTTCTTCCACGGGGAGCCGAGCTGAGTCCCACCCTCACTTCCGGCCTGCACAGTTGTCGTCTATTTATCTCTCTGTCCGAGTCCGACTAACCTGATATGAAGTTCTCCAGAGAGCCGTGCCCAAATATTTCTGAGTTTGTTGACTTGAAGATCAGTTCGGAGGCTTATTTTATTGTTGATTTGAGAGAAGATCGGAGGAGAGGCAGAAAGTCACCTTTTCACTCCGCCATCTTGGCTCCGCCCCTCGCTGTTTCACTTCTTTGATGAGATTGTTGTGAGAATCAAATGAGTTAATGTCAACTAAAGAATCACAGAATGTCTCTTAAATCCCTATTATGTTCTCAGCACTATAGATACACGTGCAAAAAATAAATAAATAAATTATTCCTATTAAAAAAACTTAACATTTCATCAGGGGAGATAACAGGTATTCCCAACTTGGAACATCCTACTAAGAAACCTTAGGTATAACTTTATTAAACAAAAACTCTCTCAGCAATATTAGGCATGTTGATTTAAAGTTAGGTATTCTATTTTTTCAAAAGTTCTATTTAAGAATTAAAAGCTGCACATATTAGATTTTGATGAGAAGCAGGAAAAAAAGGCCTTATTTGAAACTTCAAACACAAAGCCAGCAATCTTCATGTGTTTAATTATTTATTCCCAGCTTTAAAAATCCATTAAAGTATAGCACAGGCAATAAATAGGATGCAGATATTATTAATTAGCAAAACAAAAAGTGAAACTCTTTTTCAGGCACATAAGACCAACTGAGAAGTAGTGGGCCTGAGATCAGAAGGCCTACATTCTAATACATCTTCTTATAGTGTAAATTATGTGTTGTTCAGAATCATGTTATATTACATTAATTTGCTTTGTAGCTTTGGACAAGTCATTTCACCTAAGTTTAAATTCTCTCTTTGGTAAACTAGGAATAATAATAACTGTCTTACTTCTTTGACAGAGTTGTAAGAATCAAAGGAAACCAACCATTCACAGAATGTTTCTTAAAACCCTATTATGTACTAAGCACTGGAGATGCAAAATAAATACAAAAATAAATAAATGAATTATTTCTACTCAAAAAACTTAACATTTAATCAGGGGAAATACAAAATAAATACAAATAATTACAAGCTGATTAAGTAGAAAGAAATTAAGAAAGTAGGGCACTAACAGTTATTTTGGGGGGATCAGAAAAGGATTCATGTAGAAGGTGGTATTTGAGCTAAATCTTGAAGAGAGACATTTCTTGTGAAAAAAATGTGTTATAATCTACAGAGTATAGTCACAACAACAAACAGAAGGCAATATAAAAATAAAATGAAATTTGGAATCATTTAAGCAGTTATCACATATTTGACAATGGCCCGATATTCCCACAACCTCAGGTCAGGATGAGGCCATTTGGTCCAAATTGTACTTTAACAGGAGTGCCCTCTACAATATCCCTGACAAGCAGAGCCGAAATGGGCATCAGTTACTTCTTCACCATGGCAACCTACATCCCTGAAATTGACTTACTGTCTTCCACAGTTGTGGCACACAACTGCTTCTGTACTTCTGTCTAGGTGATGTTTCCTCTGTCTAACATACCTTTAACTGTGTTGTAACAGAGTTGTACTTTGTGCTTCCGTCTCTTCCTCACTGAACTGTGCTCTGTGATACAACCACCTTTCACCCACTGCTTACCAAGAATTCAATTTGCCCCAGGAATAGCTGTGGCTAGTTACAGCTCTGTTGACAAAATCATCATCTGGCCTTTTTTGAAAACCTCTAAAGAAAGAACACATCATCCATCTCCCTAGATAACTATTTCACCTTTCAATGGCTCTAATTCTCAGGAAATTGCAACAAGTTGAAAACTTCCTTTCTCTAATTTTCACTCACAGGTCTTGGTTCTGCCTTCTAGAGTCAAACAGAACAAGTCTAACAAGGATCCATGATGGTCCTTTCATTATGTGAAAGCAGAAATTGTGTATGTGCTCCCTGGGTTTTCTTTTTTTCTAGGATAAGCATTCCAAAGTTCTTCACTCAGTCTTCACAGAGCTTAAGACTTAAGGCCTTTTATGACCCTGGTCACCCTTCCCCAGATGTTGTCCAGATTTTCAAAGCCCTTCCCCAGATGTGATAACTAGAACTGAACCCAATACCTTGGGTGTGACCTAAATTCTAATATGCCATTACTTCCCTTTTATTACACACAATGCAGCCGAACATCTCATTAGTTTTTCTGGGTTAACATATCACCTGGTTGATTCCTCTTTTCCTCATATGTTGAACTAAAACCTCCATACTTCCTTTGTCTTGTATTGTTAAAGACAAGCAAATCACATATCTATAATATTCCATTGATTTGTCAGTCTAGTACCTATGTTTAAAAAAGGAAATGAATTAGCCTAGTTTTATTTATTCTTGATGATTCTTTATGAAAGATGCTTTCTTCTCTAGATTTTCATTAAGTGTTATTTCAATAACGCATTTTAGAATTTTTCCAGGAGTCATTGGGTCATTGGCTCATTGGTCATACTCATTGACTTATGGTCTTTTCTCTTTCCTTTTTTGAAAATCTGGATCATATTTGCCCTTTGGCATATTTTCCTTTTTGTTGGATGAGTTTATTTTTTAATTTTTTTCCCTCTATATCTTTAATTTTATCTTTAAAACTAATTTATTTCCTTTTAATATACATTGATTTATGAATCATGTTGGGAGAGAAAAATCAGAACAAAAGGGAAAAAACCCATGGGAGAAAAAAATACAAGAAAAATAACATAGCATGTGTTGATTTAGATTCAATCTCCATAGCTCTTTTTCTGGATGAAGCTGTCATTTTCTCTCCAAAGTCTTTTGGGATTGTGTTGTATCACTGAACCACTGAGAAGAATTAAGTCTATCATAGTTGATCATTGCACTTTCTTGCTCCTATTATGTACAATATATTCCAGGTTCTACTTGTTTCACTCAACAGCAGTTCATGTAAATCTTTCCAGGCCTTTTTAAAATCAGGTTCTTCATCATTTTTATAGAATAATAATATTTCATTGCCTTCATATATGAAGGCTTATTCAGTTATTTCCCAAATGATGAGCATCTACTCATTCTCCAATTCTTTGTTACCTCAAAAAGAGTTGTTACAAATATTTTTGCACATGTGAATTCTTTTCCCTCTTATATGATTTCCTTGGGATACAGATCTAGTAGTGGCCCTGCTGGGTCAAAGGGTATGTACAGTTTTATAGCCCTTTGGGCATAGTTCCAGATTGCTCTCCAGAATGATTGGATCATTTCACTACTCCACCATATGTTTTCTATTTTTTATAATCCTGCAAAGATGGCTTAACACTTACATCTGCTACTTTTTTCAGAACCTTAGAGCCTAGCCCCTTTAGGTCTGTATACTTGAATTAACCAAAAACAACTGAACCTTCTCTCTCCCTACTTATCTTAGGTACAAATTCATATTAGATATTTATGTTCTTCCCTTTTCAATCTAAAAATCATTTTCCAGAACAGAGAAAACAAAGGGAAAAATAGTGTCTATTCTTGTAGTGTCTCGTCATTTATTATCATTCCATCAGTTTGTCATATTAGTAAGAACAGTGAAAATACATTTTTAATGCATATCCCATATCAAATGGTTAACCATCTCAGGGAGAAAAGGAAGGAAAAAATTTGGAATACAATTTTTAAATAAATTTTTAAAATATTTTAAATGTAATTAAAGAAAATAAATAATTAAATTTTGGTTAAAAAGAAAGAAAGAAAGAAGAGTGGATTTGAAGTTAGATGACCTAGGTGAGAACGCTTAACTTTGCTAATCATTTTCTATATTATTGTGGTTAAGTCAGTTAACTATTCTTGACCAATGAGATTGACTAAAAGAGGAAAGGGAATATGTCTTTTGTGTACCCTATGTACTCTTATGTATCTCATAACTACTTGGGAACATTAGTAAAGTGAAATTCCTACATCTGGTTCTAGTATTGCAAACCCATGGGCACAGGAATTTTATTGTTTTTCCAGTAGTGGTGGGCTCTCCTGCATTTTCCTTCATAATCATTGCCAAACATCTTGGAAAGCACAGCCAGTAAACTCTGGGTAATGTTGGCCTTCAAAGAAGAAATGAGGAAATGTACTCCCTCAATCATTAGAGATATTAGGTTATGAGTGGAGAATGTTGTACATATGGTTTCTGTGTCATTTGGTTTTACTTATTTCTCTATTGGAAATTAAGGGGTATATCTAAAATTATAATATAAGAATAAAATGTATAAATAAATGGTGGGGGTGGGGGCAAGCATTAGCAGAGAGTAGGGATATCCATAGTCTGTGGCTTATAGGATAGAATTATTTCACACTAATCTATAGAGCACTGTATAGTTTTGTCTTGTTTTTTAAAGTATTAAAAAAAAATAGGAGATTTTTGTCATGGTCTTTTTCACTGTATAACCTTGTATAAGAACTTAATTTCTTAGTATTACCAAATCCTCATCAATTAAGTATAGATAATGCTATCTGCCTTATCAACTTCATATCATAATGAGATTCCTGCATGGGGGAAAGAAGACTAGATGTAAAAGTCAGATGATCTGGATTCAAGTCCTGATTCTGCCACTTACTGAATATCCTAGGTCTCTGTTTCCTCTTTTGCTAAATGACAGCGTTGAACTAGATGATTTCTAAGATCCTTTCATCTCTAAGTTCTATGACAATTTATGTGAAAACTCTATGAAAACTATGAACTGCCACAAAATAGAATTAGTGTAACAGCACTGTGATCTAGCTTTGGGGGTTTAGGGTAGTTTTTTGTTTGTTTGTTTTTGGCTTCATATCTAATGCCTCACAACCAAAAGTTATGTGATTTCAATACTAAGAAATTTTTCCCCCTTTTTCTCCACAGACCATGAAGAGCTCTCTGGGAGCTCACTTCCCCCCAGGCTTCCTTTAGAATACAACCAACTTGCCCCATGGGGATTACCCATCACTACTGAAAGAAGCCCCTTTAGGTGGTAGAACCTTGTTCAGAGTTTTTCAACGAGCAAATTGGGGCTGAGATACATCCAGTGTATTGGTTTCAGGTCTGTTGTCAGATTTTAGGAAAAGCCTAAACACATCTCAAGAAGAGGTGTCAGGTTGAGGATGTGCCTTGAGATGTGTCTTAAGATGTAGCCATGAGCTAAACAATTGGATGTGTTTATCCCCATTTCTATTGAGGACACTACCATCCTTTAACTCTAGTCGCTCAAGTTTGCAACTTTTGTATCATCCTTGAATTGTTTCCTTTTTTTTTTTTTTGCTTTTTTGCTGAGGCAATTGAGGTTAAGTGACTTGCCCAGGGTCACACAGCTAGGGAATGTTAAGTGTCTGAGACCAGATTTGAACTCAGGTCCTCCTGACTTCAAGCCTGGTGCTCTATCCACTGCACCACCTAGCTGCCCCTATCCACTGCACCACCTAGCTGCCCCTATCCACTGCACCACCTAGCTGCCGCTATTGTTTCTTAACACACCTATTCAATATATTGCCAAATTTTGTTTTCTACCTCTATAATAGGTCTTACAAGCATCTCCTTTTTTTCCATTACTTTCCTAACCAATATTTCAGTTCACATTTTCATTCCTTTTCACTTGGACTATAGTAATAGGTTCCTAACTGAACTCCTTTCCTCAAATTTTCCTTGCTCCACTCTGTCCTCTGTACAGCTGCCAAAGTAGTTTTCCTAAAGTAAGAGTTCAACCATGTCACTTTCCTGGATCTTGATATTCACCATTTGCATCATTGTGGCCAAGTTACTTAACCATTTTGGGCCAATGAGACTGGTTGAAGGAGAAAAAGAAGATAGTGTTCTCTTCCTATTACTTTTGACCACAGAGACAAAAAAAAAGGTGAGTAACATGATTTTGGTGAGTGATAATCATTTTAATCAATAAACTTGTTTGTTATTCAGTCATTTCAGTCATGTCTGACTCATGACTCCATTTGGGGTTTTCTTGGCAAAGATACTGGAATAGTTTGCCATTTCCTTTTCCAGATCATTTTATAGATGAGGAAATTGCAGACTTTCCTAGGTCACACAATAAGTGTGGATTTGGACTCAGTTTTTCCTAAGTACAGGCCCAGTACTCTACCTACTGCACCATCTAACTCTCCCTCAATATATTTGACTGGCCCCTTATTATCTCTAGGATCAAATATTAATTCCTCTGGCATATAAGGCCCTTCACAACCTGTTCCCTTTTGTGTTCTCTATAATCCAGTCAAAACCTGTCCCCATGCCTAGAATACATCACTCTCTCACCTCTACCTCTCAAAATTCCTATTACCTTCAAGGCTCAACACAAGCCCAACATTTTGCATGAAGCCTTTCCCATTGCCTTCCTCTTTCTTCTCTCCAAGCTGCCAGTGACTTCCCCCCAAATTATCTTTTATCCATTTTATGCATGTTTTATGGGTACCAATATGTGTACAGCTTTGTCTGACTACACTATAAACTCCTCAAGGAAAAGGACTGGCTTCACTTACATCTCTGCTTCTGCAGTATAGAGTCTACTATCTAGTGGGTACATCCTGAATTTTTATTGATTAAATGTTGCAGGAGTTCTTACTCTGGAGTTATTGAACTTATTCTGATAAATACATTTCAATATAATGTAATTCTTTGTAATCCTATGTATTTTACTTTGTGCATTTAAAAACATTTTTCTGATACCTCAATAGCTTGCCAAAGAGGTTTATAGCATATGCATGAGAGTTTAAGAACCTCTAGAATATAGAAAAGACTTAGAGAGGAAATGAAATCTGTCTTTGAGTATTTAAAGGTTTATTATTATTTGCTTGGAGCAATGGATTCAAGCTGCAAAAAGGCAAATTTGGGCTTGATGTCAAGAAAAACTTTCTACCACTCAGAGTTAGCCAAATGGAATGTCTTGTTTCTGGAGGTAGGGACGTCCTCCCTCTAGACATTGTCAAATAAACTGAATGTTTAGTTGTACAGCATATTCTATAGTTGATTCATGCAGGTATGGATTGACCTAATTGTTTTCTGAGGTTTGTTCCCTCACTGAATTTCTATGATTTTAAATCAGAAGAAAGCCTCAGTAAGGTTAAGTGACTGGCTTATGGCTCCACAACTAGTCAGTGGCTGTTTTAGTTCTAAGGTCTTCTGGATTTCAGGTCCCTGACTCTATCCACCATGGCACACTTCTCTCATATGCACAGAAAACATTAAGAGTGATTGAACAGGGCCATGAATGAGCTGTAGTATAAGAACTGAATATGCACATTATTATTAGAAAACAAAGACTGCTTCAAAGATGGGCCCCAAGGCCACATGAATTCCAACATTTGGTCTCTGCAGCGAAGAGCAAGCTTGTTGACTGCCTCCCTCATAGGATATCAAATTTGGTTTTCATCCTACATAATTTCTCACCCTATCTCCCAGTTTCTAAAGTGACCACACATGCAATAATGCCACTTTCAGTCAATCTGCAGCTCTGCCAGAGCATCTAAATCTTGATTTGCAACCCCCAGTGGTGCTATTTGTGTTCCCTCCAACTGCTTATCATTTGGCAATTTTAAAATGCAGACAGACCTTAGGGAGAAGCTAGATCTCTAAGTTCAGGCTTATAAGAGAAGAAAATGAAAAGAATTAAAGCTAGGTCTCCAGAGGAGGACTTTAGCACAGGTAGAAGGAGCTCAGAAAAGAGAGGCCCTGCTGGGGATCCTGTAGGCTATTTAGAGACTTACCACTGATATCTGGAATCTCTCGGGCCACCCACATAATCCTTATAACTAGAATTCTAACTTTATCCTGAGTAACTTCATAGCATGGTCATGCATAATTACAATCAAGTCACAAAAGAAAAAAGAAAAGAAAAACTTTTAGCAGCCTTTGAATGCTTCTCCTCCAAATTGTATGAAGCAGAGACACTAGACTGGATAAAACATCAACCCTCTTCTAACCTATTCAGGCAAGGGCAGGATACCCCATTGAGAAAGTCAAATGAGCTTCAGACAAAAAGGAAGAGAGGAAAATTCTCAAATTTGTTTCTACTTTGGAGCCAATTCAGGAGTTTTTAGGAGCTCCCTTCACTGATTCCAACTCAATGTAAAAATAAATGCTTTCCACTGGCAGACCAGTAGATTCTTGGGGGACAAGGATGGAATAAAGAAGGGTGAAAGGAGAGGGAGGAGGAAGATGTTTACCTACCTTCAGTGACTCCAATGTCGATGCTCCCTTTCACTTGACTGAAGCACCATTGACTGTCCTGGGTAAGGTTCCCAATTCCTGCCAGGGTCACAAGGCAAAAAGTACAAATTAGGCAAATTTTTCTCTAAAGGAAAAGCAAGACAGTGCAGATAGAATGTGGATTTTCTTAAAAGCAGAATTTGTGCTGACCAGGTATCATCCTGGAGAAGGAAGGGATATCCTTGCTAATCCTGAGAAAGTTGGCAATCTGCAGACATTATGTGCTCGCTGTGAATTGAGCCTCTGTGTCTTGCCAGACCACGTTAGGGCTATTTTGAAGTCGAGCAATTGGAGTCAGTCCCCTTCACATCCACTGGCAGCATCCAAGAGGAGTTAAGGAGGGCCTGCAGTCACACCCTTTGTAGCTGCCTCTTCATCAGAATACTAATGCTGCCAATTGTTTTCTTTGGGTAGGGAAAGGAATAATAGGCAGGCAGTAAAGGGGGGGAATGATTCTTTTCCCCACTCAAACAGGCTTACAGGAATTGTAACCGTTGAATATTCCTGTCTCTCTGGGTCTCAGTTTCCCCATTTGTAAAATGAGGACATTGGACTAGATAATCTCTGAGGTCTTTTTAAGTTCTTGACTTATGATCCTATGAAAAAAACTTGAGGTTCAGTGAGTATTTCAGTCTGATTTGTTCAGTCTTTGTTCTTCAAAGTCAAAGCTACTAGGACAGTGGACAGGAAACATAAAGTTGGGCAGCTGGGAGAGAAGGTTGACAATTTGGGAGGGGGATACTGAATGAGAGAGGTTCTTTCTGTCGAGAGTGAGCCTGCTTAGCCTGAGTGAGCATTCATTTTTAAATCTAACTTAAACATTAGACAGGGGATTGGGAGGAGAGACTTTAACTCACTGTGACTTCTGGCATCGAATAATCTCTCCATCAAAATGGACCTAATCCAACAATATCTTGGACATGGAGAGTGGCAGCTTCCTGCTGAAAAACATGTTGATGATGAGTGAAGTAAGTCAGATACCAGGTTCCAATTTCCCTTTACTACTTATGAGTTTAAAAATTAAAAGGAATATTGACAGTCAAATGTAGGGAGGAGTGAATTTAACAAATGTTTAAATTCAGTTGAAAATAATTATATTAGTTTTTAATTGAGTTGATATTTTTAAAAAAATGTTAGGTTATCATCATTTCCTAACTGATATTTACATAAAGTTTCATCTACATTATCTTATTTGATCCTAGCATCATGATGCTGGAAGAGTTCTTAGAGATCATCTCATCTGAAACATTAAGGCATGCAAGAAATGAAAGCTCATAGAAAGTGAGTAGCCTACCATGGTGGTGAAACTGGAGCTTGAATCCAGGTCCTCAAAAGCCAAATTCAGTGCTCTTTCTCCTATACTTTAAAACTTGAAGAAAACATGGTGTTTGTATCCTGTTGGCTTAGGCAAATGTTTTAGAGAAATAAGATTCTTAGAATCTGAGATTTAGAGCTGGAAGGAAGAGACCTTGGAAGCCTTCTAGTTATAACAAGAATCTATATTCTTCCCCTCCAAAGGACTTTTGGTTCCCAAGGACTGAATTCAGCCTTGAGGATTGATACCAACGAATGTCAATTTTTGTCTTTTTGTCACTCTGCCCCCTCCCCTACATGGAATTTCTATGGTAAAACTTTTGATCAAGCAGTAAGTATTTATTAAATGCCTACTATGTATTGTTAGGTGCTGAGAATATGAAGATAAAAGTAAAACAGCACTTATTGTCAAGGAGCTAGCTAGTCAGAGGAGATGAAATACATACAGACACCTAACTACTTGGAAATATTCATACATGTATATATTTATACCAAATACATACAAAGCAGATGTGATGTGACTTGTGGAGGCATTAGCAGAAAACCCTCATGCAGAAAGTGGTACTGAGCAATTTCTTGAAAGATTCCAAAAAGTAGAGATTAAGGAAAGAGAATACATTCTAGTTGGGGAAGGGGATGCAGCCAGTGAAACGGCACAAAGAAAGAAATGGTATTTGTTATATTAGAAACATTAAAGGGGACCAGTTTGGCTGTACCTAAAATCATAGCGGGGAGTAATGACTAGAAAAGTAGACTGGAACCAGTCAAACAGAGCCTCTTATATTTGATTCCATATGCTTTAAGGATCCATTTGAATTTGAATTTATTTTTGTTTTTTACTTTATTTGAATTTGAATTTTTTGATTCAGAGAGTGACATGTGTAGATGTACTATTTAGTAAAAATCTCATTGACAGCTGAGTATGGAATAGTGATAGATGAGCTAGGGAGACATATTAGGAAGCTAATGTCTAAGAAAGAGATGAAGAAGTCCTGATCTAGGACAATAATTGTATAAGTAGTAAGAAAGAAGTATATGTGAGATATCCTAAAGAGATTAAAAAACAACAACAATAAGTTTTTACAATTGATTGGATACTTAGGGCAAATAGGAATGAGGAATTGAGGATATTTCCATGTCTGTCATCAACTACCATATGATTCTGCTAGAAGTTACCATCACTGCTTGCTGATAGGTAACATCATTGGCAGACAAAAAGTTTAACTATAGCTTATGTCCAGATTTCCCCTCGTGAAGGCAATGGAAAATTCAATTCCTAATAACATAATAGTTAATATGGAATTTGGGGATGGGTCAGTCTCTGTCACATCCCACAGGAAATGTATAAAATACAGAAGAGTAACAATGAGCATACAGAGACATAAAGCACTCCAATAGTCCATCAGCCTTGAAGAGAATTGAACTTAAGTAACTGGTGAGTCCAAGTTTCCTATAATTTCCCTGAGCTTCATAGTATCGCCTTCTGCTTTAGATGCCCTGCCCCCAAAAGGTGAGCATTATTGGAGTTTTCTGAAGAGGCAAAACTCTTTTAATCAGACATGCAATGTCCAGTTAACTCAACTGAATATACTCTTCAAGTGTGTGTTGTCGTCCTTCATTTTTGAAGAGGACAAAATGACATCACTATGTTAGAATGGAATTACAGTGTGTCCAACTGTGACTGATCAGATCAATATGATCTTGGAATGCTCTACCACAGGTTGAACGCAAAAAGTCTATATAAATATTTGGGTAGCTTCTCTAATTTTGTGTATTTTGCATTTCCTCTGGGCTAATTCAATTCTGTTTTGCTCATAGAGCACAGCACCATCTCTGATGCTGAGTGGTCCTGTGCCATGTCATATATGTCATCCCATGTCATATAATTGATTCTAAAGTTATTTTTTTTTCTTTTTGCTGAGGCAATTGAGGTCAAGTGACTTGCCCAGGATCACACAGCTAGGGAATGTTAAGCGTCTGAGACCAGATTTAATCTCAGGTCCTCCTGACTTCAGTGCTGGTGCTCTATCCACTGCGCCACCTAGCTGCCCCAATTCTAAAGTTCTTAATAGATACTTTGAAAGTATCTTTGTATTGCTTTTTCTGGCCACCTTGTGAGGAATTATCCTGTGTAAATTCTCCATAAAATAATTTTTGGCAAGCATATTTTATTTAGGGGCCATGTAATCTCTCCTCTTTTTTCTCCAAGGAATTTATACATCAGGAATTCTTTCCTTTTTAGAAGATAAGATGTTTTAATTCAAATTTGGAGTTATCCACAAAAAACTCCCAAAGCTGGTGCTACCCAGGAACTCTCTCTTCCTTGATAAAAAGGAAAAGTTTCAGTATCACATAAACTAGTGAATTCAACACTTCCCTCTCCTCTATACACGAGATTGGAGTTCAGGAACATTTTCTCTCCTCAATCTGCATGAATTGCACTAAAATGTGCTTCTATTGGAAGTTATCATTAAGGTAATAGGAAGAAATCCTGTCCCTTGCTTTGCTGTACTCTACAGGTGCTTTTAATGTAGAAGAGGGAGTGGAGTGGTGAGCATTGTAGGTATGATGGATCCTTCTGTCAGTCTAATACCTATGGACTTTCTTCTCAGGATATTGTTTCTAAATCATTAAAGTAAATGCTAAGTTCTGAATAAAGATTAGTGAAAGTAAAAATGTAGTTTTCCCCTATCAGAGTTCACACACCTCACTCTATCCAATCTATTCACAGACCCTAGCTAAAGAACCTTGCAAGGAAAAGGATGAAGAATACATCTAGAGGTGGAGCCATGGTGGCAGAGATCAGACAGGAGTCTCTGTAACCTCCTGTAACCTTCCCTCAAACCAACAACATATGAAGCCTCTAGACTGATTTTAAAGCAAAAAAATCCACAATATCTGGAGGACAACACGATTCTAGAAGAAGATACTCTGGAAGAACCTCAAAACAGGTCTGTTTTAATTGGGCAGGGGGGTGGGTCTGCTGAACCCAGACTGCAGCGCAGGGAGACCGGGGCAGGGAGCTGGAGCAGGGAGCTGGAACAGGAATTGGAACAGGAGTGGGAGCGTTGTGCTTTTCACACAGCTGGGAGTCTTCTTCGGGCCTCTTGGACCAATCTGTCCTGATTGTGGGCAGGTGGTTTGGAGGGTCTGCCTTTTGAGGGGGATAGATTGTGAACCACTGAACCCCTGATGAGCATGGGACCTAGCTGCCATTACACAGCACCTTAAAGCAATCAATCAATCAACAGGACTGATCAGCACCAGAAAAAATTCAATCAGCGGAGCTGCCCAGTACCTGACATAATTCAATCAGCAGAACTGCACAGTTCCTGAAATAACTCAATCAGCAGAACTGCCCAGTTCCTGAAATAACTCAATCAGCAGAACTGCTCCAGGGCAAATTAAAGCAGCTGTCCCACCTTTGCCCTAAACAGACCTCACACCTTTGAAAAAAAATGAATAAAAAACCAAAAAGAGCTCTCACCATAGACAACTTTTATGGAGAAAGGGAAGAACAGACCTCAAATCCTGAGGCTCCTAAAGGTAAAGCAACTCCAGAAAAAGCCCCAAAGAAAGACATAAACTGGTCTCCATGTCACAAGGCTTTCTTTGAAGATTGCATAAAAAATCTTAAAAGAGAGTTAGAAGAAACATGGGAAAACAAAATGAGATCACTTCAAAATAAAATAGAAAAAATGGAAAAAGAATGCAATGAACAAAAAAATGTAATTGGTCAATTGCAAAAGGAACTAAAAACAGTAACTGAAGAAAATAAGACATTAAAAATTAGAATCGAACAATTGGAAATTAATGACTCATTAAGACTTCAAGAATCAGTCAAACAAAAACAAAAAATGAAAAGATAGAGAAAAACATGAAATATCTCCTAGGAAAAACAACTGACCTGGAAAATAGATCTAGGAGAGACAATCTAAGGATTATAGGGCTTCCTGAAAGCCATGGTGACAAAAAGAACCTAGACACTATCTTCCAGGAAATCATAAAAGAAAACTGCCCTGATATTTTACACCCAGAAGGCAAAATACTCCTTGAAACAATCCACCGATCACCTCCTGAAAGAAACCCAAAAATTAAGTCCCCCAGAAATATCGTGGCTAAATTCCAGAACTATCATACCAAGGAAAAGATATTACAAGAAGCCAGAAAGAAACAATTTTACAAGAAGCCAGAAAGAAACAATTTAAATATCGGGGAGCCACACACAATTAGGATCACACAGGACCTAGCAGCTTCTACTTTGAAGGATCGTAGGGCCTGGAATCAGGTATTCCAAAGGGCAAAGGAACTTGGATTACAGCCAAGAATAAGTTACCCAGCTAGAATGAGCATTATCTTCCAGGGAAGAAGATGGTCATTCAATGATATAGGAGAATTTCACCTATATCTACTGAAAAGACCAGAACTGAACAAAAAATTTGATCTACAAACACAGAACACAAGAGAAACATAAAAAAGTAACGAGAAAAAAAAACTCTTGAGAACTATATTTATGTTATAGATACTTATACAATGAGGGTTGATTTTATGAATCTATTATTACATTATGATTATGATATGATTACTGTGATTTTATGATTATTATGGTATGATTACTGTGATTTTATGATTATTATGATATGTTTATTGTGATTTTATGATTATTATGATGTGATAAACTGAAAAAGAAATTAGAGGTAGAAAAGGGATAACACTGGAAGAAGAGGAAAAGGAGGTAAAATAAGGGAAATTACATCACATGTAGAGGCAAAGAAAACCTATAATGATTGTGGGGAGAAAAGGGAGGGGAATGAGAATTGGGTTAATCTCCATCTCATCAGATTTGGCTCAGAGGGAATAATAGACGTACTTATAAGGAAACAGGAGGGAAAGGGGGGAAAAAGGGGTGGGTGGGGCTCTAAAGGGGAAGGATTGTTTGAGGGAAGTGGTTTTCAAAAGCAAAATAGTAGGGAGGAGGGAAAGGGGATAAGAAAGAGAAAAGCATAAGCTAGGGTAAATAAGATG
>JAJPUD010025782.1:0-17192 GCA_023553655.1 Myrmecobius fasciatus
GGTCTTTCTTTTTAAATAGGTAGCTAGTTAATATAGTGAATCTGATGGATCTGGAGTCCAGAATACCAATCTTCAAATCTTGCCTAAGAAACTTGCTAATAACCTTAATTCACTTAACCTTACATCCTCAATTTCTTCATCTGTAAAATTGAGTTAATAATAACACCTACCTTCCAGAGTTGTGAGAATAAAATAAGATGTTTGTAAAGCACTTTGCAAATCTTAAAGCTCTGTATAAATGTTAAATATTTTATTAATTTTAAAATTATTATTAAATATGCATGCATATACATACATAGCTACAAAGAGAAGAGAAGCACAGTGTAGTGAATTGCAAACCAGATTCAGAATCGGAAAGATCTGGCTTCTAATCCTGCTTCTGATAGATATTGGGAAATTAACAACCTCACAGTGTCCCCAGGCAACTCTCTAAGACTATAAATTATAAATATGAGTTGTCAATGTGTCTCAGTGAAAGCAATTATTACACTGAGAACTCTCCCTGCTGATGAAAATCATAGAACAAGAAAGCCTCCCCACCTCCCATAAAAAAGTACAAAGAATTAAACATGAAAAATCATGATGTTTCTTCTCAATTTTGCCTTTTACACTTGATCCCTTAGCATTTCAGTTTAGTTCATTTCCTGGAAATTCCAGCTGTAGTAAATATAGAACTTCTCTTTATACCTTTTGCTAATTTGGCTAATTTTTGATCTACTGAAACATTACAAAAGAATTGACGTAATATACCAATAAATACCTATTCTGTACAAACATGAATCAAAGGGTAAAGCTCATGAATATTGACATGTTGTCAGAAGTGAGGGGAAGGGTATTAAGGAAATTAATTTTGTCATCTCAGGCATTTTCCAATCTAAATCTTCTATGAATTGTCAGTTATCCCATAATCTACCTATGACACTCAGATGTATGTTTTTTCTCCTGTCTTTGTTAAAGGCTTCACATATATTTATGTATTATGCACATTTATCTTTCATTCTTTGCTGGAAAAAAAATAAAGTAAAAAGTCAAACAGAAAACTTTTAACCAGCATCATGAATATATAGAATATAGAATAAACTTGCCATCATGGCCTATAAAAAAGATACTCTTACACCTGAGCTTTAGCCTCTTTTGAAGAGCTCTGTTAACTAGGTTTTCCTCATATTGCCACTACATATGCATGTCTGAAATGTTTACTCATTTTTTCCTAGTTTTTCTTTTTGTCTTAAAGCAAAATGTCTAATATTTTCTATAACATTGCTTCTAATACTTAATCATCATTATCATTATTATTTATTGTGTATCAATGGAAACAATTTTTATATTGGGAACTCTCCATGCTGATGAAAATCATAGAACTGGAAACCCCCCATCAAAAAAAGCTGAAAAGAATTAAACATGGAAATTCATGATGTTTCATGCCCTTAACCTCTATTTATACATTTATGTAAAAGAAATGTGAAACAAGGGGCAGCTAGGTGGTGCAGTGGATAGAGCACCAGCCCTGAAGTCAGGAGGACCTGAGTTCAAATGTGGTCTCAGACACTTCCTAGATGTGTGACCCTGGGCAAGTCACTTAACCCCAATTGCCTCAGCAAAAAAAAAAAAAGAAAGAAAGAAAAGAAAAGAAAGAAAAAAAGGAGAAAAAAAAAGAAATGTGAAACAGACATATGTTTGGCATAATGAAGATAACACTGAAAGAGATTTTTCAGACTGCTGAAAAAGAACTATATAAAGTATGGGCCTAGAATTTGTTTATTCACAAATAATAGGTGTCTATAAGCTATTTGCATTCATCATCTTACTTTTTAGCCACAAAACTCACAGAAGTTCACACAGTCAACCAGATAAACTTTAGGAAGTGTTTTGAACCTCCTCAGCTTCTCCCTCCTACCCCATCTCCTGCCTAATATTATCTCTTCCCCTGGCAACAGCGACCAAGGGGAAAAAAAGACAAAAGAGAACTTCAATCATCCAATTCCCTTATAACTCAAAACTGTCATCTTGAAGTAGATTGAGAGAATTGTGGAAGTGATAGCATCTCCTTCGAGTATGCTGAACCTTACAAAAAAGAGTGTCTTGGCCAGAACCATGTCTGATTTAATTAATGATAAATAGATAAACCAAAGAGCTCAGTGGAGTCTCCCTGCATCAAGTGTCTTCTCTAAACTCTAATAAGTGGTGTCAGTGGAAAGAAATAGATTCCATTCTGGGGCTTTCAGCCAAGCCATTTGTATTACCCACTTCCTTGCCTATCATAGACTGGATAAGTCTCTTCAATCTCTCCCTTATCAGCAGTTTTGATATCAGCATCTCCTGTCAGATGCAGTATGGCTAAAATAGACAAGCTAAGCAAAGCCTTTGAATAAGGGGCAGAACCAAAAGAAGATAGTTCTGTCAGACCTGATTAGAGCAGCTCCTCCTGCAGCTCTTCCTTTTTTTCATCCCATCCCCAAATACAACAGAGACAGAGAGACAGACAGACACACAGAGAAAGTCACACAGAAAGAGACAGAAACAGATGGACAGACACACACACACAGAGGAGAGAAATACACAGAGAGAGAAGAGAGGAGAGACAGAGAGAAAAAGAGAGAGAAACAGAGACAGAGAGACAGAAAGAGCTACAGACAGACAGAAAGAGACAGAGACACATACAGAGACACAGAGAGAGAGACATAGACTGAGAGAGGAGAGACAAAGAGAGAGGAAGAGAGAGATAGACATAGAGAAAGAAAAGGAAAGAGAGGGAGTGAGACAGAGAGAAAAGGAGAAAGAGAGAGAGGGGAGAGAGACAGGCAGAGAGACAGAGAGAACGAGAACAGGGAGGGAGGGAGGAAGAAAGAGAGTGGGAGGAAGAGAGTGCCCAACATTAAGTAGTATAGGATGCTAACTCATTAGGTTTAAGACGTCAAGTTTCAAAACAGCTGTTTAGGAGCTAACAGAACATGACTGAGGGAAGAAAAACAGAGAAGGGACTTTGGCACTGCCCCAATTCCATTAAAAAATCTTTTTTAAAAAAGCCAACATTGCCTGTAAGTTGTCATTTGCTCAATTCCATAACCAAATTGAAAGGACAGAATTAGAAGCTGCAGGTGGGAGGACATGACTGCAGTAAAGCTAGCTGAGCAGCAAAGAGAGTAAATCTGTGATCCTGATAGAAACAATGGTCTTGATGCAAGCAGATTTAGCCTGATATATTGAAAGGAAAAAGTCAGGATTAATAATATTGTATGTATTAATAATATAACAAAAAGGTCATATAGCTCTTAGCTCACATGCCCTTTGACATATACAATGACCTCATAACACAAACACTAGTGAGTATGAAACAATGTGTGAGTGAAAATAGTCATGATGCTTGAAGTTTCTTTGTTAAGGAATAAGTGTTTGGTGGTTCAGTAACTAATATCAATGATTGGTAGTACTAGACAGGAAATCAAGAGATCAGGATTTCACTTCTTGTTCTGTATGCTCTCTTCATTTCTGTTTTCTTTTTTATAAAATGAACCAAATATTTCACCTCTATAATTGTGACTGTGATTTTTATCATGGACAGTAGGTATATGGCCACTTTTGATTCACTTTTTTGTCTATTAAAACTTCAAGTACATGTTTTGACAGATAACAGAAAATAAGACAATTACAGAACTTGCTGAATACAAAATCAATATTCTAATACTAGAATGATCTCTTTTCTACTCATTATGCCTCAATGGCTCCTTATTGTCTACCAAAAAAAAAAAATCCATGCTCTTCAGCCTGATAATAAACGTGTTCCATATAACTTTGCAACTTTAATATATCCTTTCACTTTGCCCAGCCAAGTTAAATAACTCCTTTTTCATTCACTATATCTGGAATGCCCTCACTGTTTCTTCATTTGTAAAGTCCTTTAAAATCTAACCCAGATGTCATTTCCTTACTCCATAAACTCCAGTGGCTTCCAGTGGCCTCCAGAAGCAAATATAAAGTGCTCTGTTTGGCATTCAAAGCCCTTCATAACCGAACCTCTTCCTCTTTTTTCAAATGTCTTATACCTTATTTCCCAAAATATACTCTTTAGTCCAGTGATACTGATCTCCTGGCAGCTCCAGGAACAAGGCAGTCACCTCTGAGCTCCAGAAATTTTCTCTGGCTGTTCTCCATGCCTGAAAAGCCATTTCTTCTCTTTCCTGGCTTCCTTCAAGCCCGAAATAAAATTAGTTCCTTTACTTGAAGCCTTCAGTAACCCTTCTTAATTCTATTGCCTTCCCTCTGTTAATTACTACCATTTATCCTGTATGTAGCTTACTTTGTATAAATTTATTTGCATATTGACTCTTCCCTTATATTCCAAGCTTCTTAAGGATAGGGGAGTGTCCTTTGTCTCTTTTTGTATCAACACAGTGTTTGCCATATAGATGCTTAACTCATGTTGATTAAGATGCCTCCTCCTTAAAAGTCTTTCCCTGATGATCTCACAGTTGGAATTAATCTCATATCAATCTCTTTATCTCTCTTATACATTCACCACTTTCTCTTATGTTTTATAGAATTAGTGAATATAATTCTGTCTTCTCTACTACATTATAAGAGTCTTGAGAACAGGGAATTTCCTTATTGGAATATAAACACCTTGAGATCATGTATTATCTTTACATTCTCAGTGCCTAATATAGAACATGGCACCTGCTAGGTGTAAACTTTTAAATGCTTTTTAATGGATGAATTCATTGATTTTTTTTCACTTGTTATACCTCAGTAGCTAGCCCAAGTGCCATGTACAAATAAAGTGAATAAATATGAATTGAATTAGCTTTGCTAAATGGTCAGTATTTCCCTACATATTAATGACCAAGGAATACCTATCACTTAATGGACACTCTGCCCTTTGCATTAATTTATGGTGGCTGGGCCTCTTAGATACCAGATACAGTCCTTTGCTAGGATTATATTTGGTCATTCCAGGTTGGCAGAAGCTGCCTCTGGCACTTCCTTCAAGAATACAGTAGGACAAAATAGGACACGGATATATACAAGTAGTTTAACATACTGGGGAACACAATTCTATTTTGTAGTGAACATATATATAATAAATATGACAGGTGTTCTTATCTATAAATATTTTAAGTGGATTGTATCAAGTTTTTTAAGGCATCAAACAACATTTTTTTTTAACAAACTCTGATACCCAAATGTTTTATATGATAATCCATTACCCTCAAGTAACAGTTCATAGCTTGCAAAACCCTTTCACATTTTCATTGAGCCTCATAACAATACTGTGAGGTCAGAAAGTATTTTTATTTCCATTTTAATGAAGAAGACACTGAGTCTAAGAAATGTTAAATGACTTGTTCAAGCCATGCCCTTCCAGAAAGTGGCAGAGCCATGTATTGAAACTGCGTCTTAACTCCAGGTCCAATGGACTTTCTATTGCAATACCATATTGGTTTCTAAAATATAGGAAAAGTTTATTGTATAAGCCAACTGAAGCTTCAAGTCTTCCTCTTAATTATAATAAGAATAAACCTAATCAGAACTGAATAGTAAAACTAAAAATTTTTAAATATACTTAGTATCTTTTCTATTCTCGTGATTAGTTGTCATAAGAATCTATTTATGAGGAATAGGTTTAGTGACTAAAGAACTAGTAGAGAATCTGAGTTTTAATTCTATATCCAAAACTTGATGGCCATGTAACCTTGGGCTTCAATTTCCTCATCTGCTAAATAAGACTTAGATGACCTCTGAGGTCTCTTCCATTTCTGGTTTTATGATCCCATGGCTCTGTGTATTTTCTCTGAAAAGTTTTATAGAGACAGTGAGGCCATTCAGGGGATAGAGAACTGGGCCTGGATTTAGAAATATGCAAATTCAAATCCTGCAGCAGGCACTTACTAGCTGAGTGGCCCCAAGTAAGCCATAATCTCTGATTGCCTCAATTTCCTCATCTGCAAAATGAATATGTTAATGAGCTCTACCTTCTTAGGTTATTGGGAGGATCAAATGAGATAATAATTGTAAAGTGCTAAGCATGATGTCAGGTATATTGTAAGTGCTATATTTAACTATGCTATAGTTATTATATATATAATATATGTTAACTATATATATTAACTAAATGTTAACTATTAATATATAGTAATAATAAACTAATAAATTATTACATTATATAATAAATTATATGGTAATAAATTATATAATAACATACTATTATTTCATAGGCCAAAATTATGAAGTAGATAAAGGATCCCAGACTCCTCCATTACCTTTATCCAATTCCAGAACCCAATAACATATATTTTATACAGTTTATTGAGATTTATAACACATTCCTCACAACAACCATATGATAAAGGTAGAACAGACATTATTATCCCCATTTTCCAGATGAGAAAATGGAAGCTCTGAAGAAGGCTCACCAATAATTGTATAACTAATCACTTGTCAGGCCTGAACCCAGAGTTTTTTTTTTTAAATATATTATTAAAATATCACCTTGTCCTCTTTCCCCTTTTTTAAACAATGTTTTACATGGCACTTTGATCACTCTTGTGAGGTGCCTCTAGGTACTAAATTGAAGCCTACTTTTACTCTTTTTGCTATGTACTCCTCCCCATTTTCACCTTTCCTTGCTCGGTAATTGGCAAAATAATCCAACAGTGTAATTCTTCCTGGAATGTTAATGGCTAATGGGTTAATGTTTCTAGTGATTTGATAGCATTTTCATTAGAACAAGGACCTTCAATATCTTAAACTAAAGAAATGACAAATGTGGCTAATGGGAGAGGGGTTTTTAAACACAGATATCTCTCAGGTCACTTCATGCCATTGGA
This sequence comes from Myrmecobius fasciatus, assembly GCA_023553655.1. Lineage (NCBI taxonomy): Eukaryota > Metazoa > Chordata > Mammalia > Dasyuromorphia > Myrmecobiidae > Myrmecobius > Myrmecobius fasciatus. The sequence continues at coordinate 6,825 of JAJPUD010025782.1, forward strand.
TACTTATTCTATCTTCATGCCACTGTGGCTGTGGCTAAGCAAAATCTGCTTTATTCTATAGTATTAGCATGTATGTCACATGGGAAATAGGAAGCACTCAAAAATCTGTCAATCATTTAGATGATTTTCCAAATACTTTTTAATGGCTTCGGGCATTAGCTCAAAACTTTTCCATCTCTCACTATTACCTAGAGGATTAATGTAAGGTAACTTTAAAAAAAAATATGAAATTATTTGCTAACCAAAAGACCATATAAATGGTTTTCTGAGAATAACTGATCCTAATTGTCAAATGAGGAAAGAGGAAAGAAAGGTATTAGGGCAGGAATGGCCAATCCATGAGCCTATAGACTCATATTCTACTTTTAAACTATGTACAGCCTTGTGGAGCAAAGAAAAATTATAATAAAGATGCATTAATGTATCCACATAAAACACTATTACAGTCTTAGAAAAACCTAAAATAATATCATTAGTCTCACAAAGATATGTGAGAGCCCTCTTGATTTTTTTTAATTTTGCATCTCTCTCACCATGTTTCCATGGATTAAACAATGAATAAATGTTTGTTGAATTGTTTTATTCATTAGCGAGTTAGCTGTTAAAATGTTTTAAAAAAATAATTCCATCCTTTTGTTGAAACCAATGATAAATTTTGACGTATTCTTCTTAGTCAAATAAACTTTTTCTTTTTTTTTTTCTGACTTGCCCAGGGTCACACAGCTAGGAAGTTAAGTGCCTGAAGTCAAATTTGAACTCAGGTCCTCCTGACTTCAGGGCTGGTGCTCTAACCATTTTTAACATAATAAAATAATAGTTTTCAAACTGTATTCTTGGAAGCTGAAAGATTTTAATCAGTCATTAATCTGAAATAAAATTTTCAGAATGAAAGATTTGTGAAGCACTCAGCGTCTATTGAGCACATAACAGGTGCTCAATAAATACTTATTCCCTTCCTTTCTCTGTGCCCACTAGGAGTTCCTGGAAAGAAATTATCTCTATAACATTTGTAATTGTCCACTTGCTTATCTTTGGTTTCAAGCTTAAAAATCCTTATTTTGTTCTAAAGGTTTCACTAGGTGATGTGACACTTTTGTTTTGTTTTATTTTGCTTTTCTGTTTCAATGATGGCCTTTTGGTAATTTCCCAATTTCCTTTCTGCATCTTTTTCAGAGAAAGTATAGAGGCATAAAATAACAGGAACAAAATCAGTTTAAAAAAATGGTATATATGAGTACATTTCACTCTCCTCTGATTTATTTTTCTTTTGGAGTTGTATCTCTGCCTTACATAAGATCAAAAATAATCCAAATGAATATATGCCATGATGCAAAACTTAGCAAATGTTTTTGGTTTTTTGTGTTTCCTTGGGCTTGCCTCTCCCAATTTCAACCACTACCATCTTCCTTCTGCTTCATCTCAACTGCTTTCCTCCTTTTATTTCCCAAAGGCAAGTATGCTATGAGAGACCTGGTCCATCGGCTTCCAGGAGGGAACAACAGCAACAATTCAGCCAGCAAGGCCATGTCTGATGACACAGTTACTGCCATCTGCTGTACTCTTCATGAAGTGATAACTAAGAATATGGAGAATGCCAAGGCCTTACGGGATGCTGGAGGCATTGAGAAGTTGGTTGGCATTTCTAAGAGTAAAGGAGACAAGTAAGTTATCAAGTTACTTCATACTTTTGGGATTTCTTAAAATAAATATTATTGGTCTCAAATAAGTATGCTTTGTCTCAGCTATTTATGAGATGCATTATTTAACCTCATTGTAAATCATTTGCTTAATTAACTTTGCTAGTTAAAAGAAGGGAAACAGGAAAGATTTTCATTATTCATTCCCAATAATAAAGCAAAACTACTTAGTAATTAAGATTTGAAAAATAATTCATGTCGGTTTTATAAGGTTCTGGCCTAAACTAAGCCATCAGAAAGAATCTAGTAGGGAAACATTAACAAAATAACTTATAGAATCAGAACTATTGAGTTGGGAGAGGTCCTCAAATCCAGCCTCCATATTTTACTGATGAAGAAATTGAGATCCAGATAGGTTAAGGAATGTGCACAGTTTTACAAAGTTAGTATGTATTTAAAGCAAGATTTGACCAGATTTTTCTGAATCCAAGTCCAGTACTCTATTCACAATATTATAATGCTTCTCACTGAACTAACCCTAGAAATATCATCAATAATGAAGCAATGGCTTGTTCAGTGTTTTTTTTTAATGATAATAGCTTCAATCCAGTCTAGTCCAATAAATATTTATTAAACACCTACTGTGTGCTGGGTATACAATTAATAAAAAGAAAGACACTGCTCTGGAGGAGTTAACAACATAAAAGGAGAGACAACCCAAAACAGGTGACAGGAAAGGGAAGGGGAGGACAGGATACCAGACAGGGTAGCAGATGCAAAGGCAAAGAAGTTGAGTCCAATTGTTGCCCTCCATAAAGAAAGGCATTTGAGAAATTTGGCATTCTGCCCCTTGTTCTTCAGTCAGAGGAGAAAGTTATCTGAGAGAGGTGGTGTCAATCAGGGCACAAGTTAGCAGCATGGTGGCAAGTTTAGAAGTGATCCTGGGAGGGCATCTTATTACACAGAAATGAGAGTAGACAGAGATGCAGATTAGTGAAAGAAAAGCAAAAAATGATGATAATTAAGATCAAATTTAGGGTATTTTGATCCATGGAATAAGCCATTGATTAATTGAATAAATGTTGAAACAAAAAATTATTATTTCAGTGTCATCTAATATCAATTAATAGGGCAACTAGGTAGTATCGACCTGGAGTTAGGAAGATCTCAGTTCAAATCTTACTTACTAGATGTGTGATCCTGGGCAAGTCATGTTAGCCATGTGTGCCTCAGTTTCTTCCTCTGTTAACTCATCTGGAGAAGGAATTAGAAAATAATTCCAGTACCTTTGCAAAGAAAAACCCTAAATGAAATCACAAACAGTTGGACATGACTGAAAAACAACAATATCAATTAAATTAGAATGGTCAGTATAATAATAACAGTTCATGATTAGGCTTATATGAATTTAATATTATTGCACTACTCATATCCCATTGGGTAAAACAGCATACTCCATGCTGAGGATGAGGGAAAAAAATCAAACAATCCCTATTGTCAGGGAGGTTAGAGTCAAGTTATTAAATTCTAATTAATTGTCAAAATTAAAGGAAACTTCCATTGACTTTATGTATAGTAAGTGGCTGACTTTTTCCCATCAGAGGAAATAGTTCCATAATATTCCTTCTTCCTAAAACATGTTGTTCACATTTAAATACAAGATTAATTTTCCTTCCTTCCTTCTTTTTTCTTCTTATTTATTTTTCTTCCTCTTCTTTTTTTTTTTTACTAAAGATTCTTGGATTTTTTGCTATGGGATTCCTTGCTGCATTATAATTGCATTTAATGTTAGTGTAAATACTATTGGGGAGTTTTTTTAAATCTCTATTTAGGGACCTTGAGACCTTCAGGCATGGTCACTCATCAATCCAATATTATGATTCAATTTTTTTTCCTATTAAGTAGAGAAGCCCCATTAAGCCCTGATGTAATAACGCCACTGGGGAGATTGCTTGCTTAAGCTGCAGCCTTCAAAATCACATTTGGATGAAATGGGCTTCAGTATCAGGAGAAAATCAGTTTTCTTCTATGAATGACATCAGAAGCACTTAAAAAGTCTCAAGCCTAACTGCTTTGAGTGCTAAGAAGTCATCTCAGTGTGCTTCTATGCTGCTTAAGCAGGAAAATCACAGTGAAACATATGCCCATAAAAACATGCTGTCATGTCTATACATATTCATAAGTACAGAGATCAATATGCTTTCAGTGAGAGGTGTTGGAAGAGGCCTGGAAGCTCAGTTGTCTCTTTAGAGCTTGGATGCCTATGTTTAGTCTATTTTCTAATGTAACAATCACAAAATATTAACCAGAAAACCTGAAAGAAGAGATCCAATTGCCTTTGAAGTTATCTTGACAATGAAATAAAATTATCTGGTGAAGTTAATCAAGATTATAGAACACCATGTGAACAATATTAAAAGAATGACATTCAAAATCATCAATCTCAGTTTGAATCCAAGACTTCTTGTTTAAGTCAGTGGGGAGGAGGTACTTTAGTTTCCTCATCAGTAATCTAAGGGACTTGAATTATACTGACCCTTAAGGTCACCACTTCTAGTTCCAAGTCTTATGACTCAAGTCTTTTTCTGGAGGGGGGTAGCAAAGCAATTGGGGTTTAAGTGACTTGCCCAGGGTCACACAGCTAGTAAATGTTAAATGTCTGAGGCTGGTTTTGAACTCAGGTTCTCCTGACTACAGAGTAGATGCTCCACTGCACCACCTAGCTGCTCCATCTGGCTCAAATCCCAAATGATAATGTGAAAAGCCCCATCTCTTTCTGATAGCTGACATTTTGACTAGGTCAGATGCTTTATTCAAGCTTTGTTATCCAATAATTGGAGTTCAGTGGCGTTGCTGAAGATAGTCTGTATTTAGGATAAAGAGCAAGTGGAGAACTGAACCATAACAAGTATCACACAATACTGTTCAATGCTGCACTTGAATATGGGGGTAGAACACCATGCTAGAGAAGATGCAAAATTTAAATAAGACATGCTCTCTGTCCTTATGAAGTTTATAATCTAAAGGAGGCATATAGCATATATACAAAAACAACTAAGGCAAAATAATGCTCTAGCATTTAAAGTCCTTCACAATCTGACTTCTTTCTCTTTTCAGGCTTAATCCAGAATTCTTGCCCTCACTTACTTTCCAACCAAATTGATCTATTTGCTCTTCATACATGGAATGCCTAAAATGTTGTGTCTTAGAACTCGTAGCTTCCTTAAAGGTTCCACTTGAGCCACCTACTACAATATACCTGTCCATATTCTCCTAGTTCTTCTCTCTTTATCCCCTGGAAATGATATTGTATATATTTTATATCTGAATCTCTCTACTTATCTTCTATCTATATGCTGTTTTCCTCCTAGGAGAGGGATAAGGGTATATTCCTCTTGAAAATAGGAGCTTCTTTTGTCTTTCCATTCCCTAGTAAATTCTTGACACATATTAGGTGATTAATAAATACTTTTAAAATTGAATTAAATACATGCTAAGTGGATCATTATGCTGTGTGAAAATCAAATGAGCCAAGGTCAGAAAAGAGATCAGAAAAGACTTCATAAAAGAGGCCATATTCTCACTAATTAGCTAATCTCATCAATTCTTCAATTTATATTGCCTTTTTTTCTTGGATGAAAACAAATATTTATAATCCCAACAAAATTCATGGTAACTTCTTCATCACTCATAGTATTCCAATACGTTAACTCTCTTCAATGATCTGAAAAACTGAACCACAAAAGTTACCCTGTATTTCTTCATCAGAACTTCTTACCCAATTGCATACCTAAACTGCAGACACTAATGTTTCCCGTAAGCTTTTACAATACTTTATTATATGATAATAATTCTTTATTGAAAATGGAATTTCAGAATCAAGTACAATTTGAAAATTGAGTTCGGCCTTGTAAATTTATAAAATGCTTATAAATCTATCCTCCAAAATTTGTTCTTGGAAAATTATTACCTGAAATGGAATTAGTTCTTATTTGATTCTTCCTTTAAAAAAAATTGCAAAGCAATCATTTATAAAAGTGTGTCAGAGTCTCCCATTTCATATATATCGGGTTAAGATTATTACTATTCAATTTGCAATTCATTTATTGTTTCATTTACAAATATTAAAAAGACCAAAAATATTAGCACTGAAAAATAAGACTCTATCCACACTATAACCAGCTGGGTCTAATGATTGTCATTGATTAAGGCTCTACAGGTCACCATAACTTTTGAAGACAAATGATAGAGTTTAGTACTAATAGGAACTTTGCTTCTGACAAGCATCCTTAAACTAACCACAAAGCTACTGAGAGCTACTGTTTTTTTTTTTCATTCAAATAAGTTAAACTGCATTCATTTAGATCACCCAATCATCATGCCATTTCTGGCCACTAACAGTCATCTTATAGTCACTATTTTGAGATCTTTATGCCTTTATTTATGGTATTCATTTCACATCATTTTAAAAACTCATCATTGACATTCTGTCTTGTCCATCTGTTACATAAATCCATTTGTATTTGCAGTTTTAACTGTCCCATAGGAAATAAATGTTGACTGTATCATTGCAGCTTGCCATTAGGCAGAAATGCTATTCACAGTCTCATGATTATTGTCAGAAAAGAGTCGTGGATTGTAACTTCTATTATAATCACTTGTCATATTAAAAAGAATCAATACGAAGTAGTTGAAATACTTCAAAAAGAAGTTGCTATAGCCTCAGTCTAATGTATCAAAAATAAAACCTAGCAAGAAAGCAGTCATTTTAACCTTCAAAAGTTGTGATAATACTGTGATTTGTTGGCATTTAAATGGACAACCTTCAGCTTATTAGTCATTACCTATTCATAGGCTCTTCCATTTTGTCTTTGTCCAGAAAAGAAATTACACTGGAAAAAGAAGGATTTTTTTCATACTAAATCTATTTCCATTCTAGTTCTTGCTACTTAAATATTTCTACAGCTATAGCTGCAGTGATTTGCCTATTTTTAGTGATAAATAGCTAAGATAGGTAAATAACAATATAACTGTCTATTTTTGTTGACTACACAAACAATAAAAACTTGATAGTCAACAAAGAAATGTTAAATGAAATTATTTATATTGGTGAAAAGATGAAAAGCTATTCTTAAATCATAGTAACTCAATATTAAATATAAAGCATGCTACTCAATATAAGTTTCTATGCAATTACCAACATTTTCAGTGAAAAACAATGTATAATTTAAATCTTTCATGGAAATATTTTGAGAACTCATGAAAACTAGCATATATGTATATATATACATATATATGTTAGTATATGACAAAGAGGCAACAAGCACTTATTAGATGCTTTTGAAGTGTGAGGCACTGTGTTAAACACTTGAGATAAAAATACAAGCCAGAAAGAAAAAGAAAGAAAGAAAGAAAGCTAGTCCTTTCACTTAAAGAGTTTATAACCTAATAAAAGACAACAACACAGAAAAGGAATCTGAAAAATCAGAGGAAGGGGAAAGAAGGAATGGAAGGGAGGGAAGGGTAGCAATATGTAGGAAAACAGAAGCAATTCTAGGTAGGGAGTGAAGGAAACTCATTCTGGACCCAACCCTAAAATGGAGACACCCCCCCACCAGGAGAAATTCTCCAATATAAGAAGTAAAAGGTTGTTCTAAGATGCACAAGCCCTGGGTGGTAAAGAAATACTAGAATAAAAAGTCGCCAGACATAATGGGTTAGTACAGAGTCAGAAGCATAGAATATATATATATATATACATATGTGTCCATGTCCATAGATGCATACATATATGTTCCTATGTAAATATACATATCTGTGCAAAGCACATTTACATACCTACATATGTATATAGATATGTGCTTTGGTTTTGGAAAGAGTGATGGATTTTGAATCTAAGTTTATGGGTTCAAATCTTGGCTTTGTCATTTACTGCTTCTGTAACTTTGAGCAAATCCCTTAATTTCTTGATCTTACTTTTCTTAACTATAAAAATCAAAGGTGGGAGGAAAATGATGCTTAATAAATGGCTATTGATTGATTGGTTAGTACAGTTTGGTCTGGGTGACTTACTTCAAAGGTGTCTGTCTTTAAAACTATAATCCTATTATCTGCTGCTTCAAGGACCCATGATTTCATCAGTATAATTACTTCGTCCACAAATAAAGATAAAACATCCAAGACTGGGCAGATAGCATTCCACAATTAATGTGATCAATAAATAAATGTTATCCTGAAATCAATCTAATGATGAGTCTCATCTGGATTGGTCCTTGATAATAGATGCACAGACTAATAATGAAGCCTATGGTCAAGACTCCCTAGCTTAATAGAATGTGTCTTCATGTTATAGAGATGATCTATCAATTGTTATGTATCACTAATTATCTGCATTGGTAGAGTTTCTTCATGCATATTTGCATGTGCATGTGTATATATAAATACTCATATGTGTATACCCAGAACTTTTTTTTAATATGTACTCACTATATAACCCCAGCAGATTTGTAAGCATATTCAACTTGAATTGCTTCATTAACATAATAAGTTAAATTGTTATTAATGGAAATACCTACCTACCTACTCACCCACGCTTAAGTCTGTAGAAGCCTTATTTCCAAAGCCTGATGTCTCAGCATGAGACATAGGATGTGTTCCCATGTACACATTTCTCCAGTAAGCATTGGAAGGAGGAGTCCTATCTTTAATGATAGCCTGCTGTATCCAACATCAAGGAGACAATAACAAACATACTTTTCTTTTTATTGATGTGACCAAAACCACTGCCAAAATCCACAACCTAGTTTTGCAGTAGATTCATTTCTATAGACTTGTGTTGAAATGAGGATTAAATTTGTTGCATTTCTGTGTATTCTGCAAAATTTTCTTTATATTTTCAACCTCCCTCAAAAAAGAAAAAAATTCTTTCCATTTACACATAGATCTCCTTGGTCAGTCATTTTTAATGGTGAGACTTGATGTTTTTCAGTGAAGAATACTACAACCTTTTTAGTTGTTCTTAAGACAGACTAGTACAGTGGGAAACACAGTGAAGTGAGTTTGAGTCTTGGGCTGTGCTCTGTAAAAGTACTGGGATCCTCACCAAAGTCACTTTTCATTTAAACTTCAGTTTCCTCATCTTTAAGTTGAGTATGATAATAGTAGGTATGCTGCCTGTTGCATTGGGTTATGGTGATATTACCTACAAAAATGTACTTTTTAAACCCTAAACTAATGTAGAAATAGAAACAGAAAAATTGCAAAGATGTTTTTAAAATTTCATGACAAATGAGGTTGAAAATTTCATGACCTGCCTCCAAGATTCATTTTATTTTTTTGCTCTCTTCTTTCCGCATCAGACACTCTCCAAAAGTGGTAAAGGCAGCTTCTCAGGTCCTAAACAGCATGTGGCAGTACAGAGATCTGAGGAGTCTCTATAAAAAGGTAAGATTTTCTTGATTCTCTAAGTTGTTGAGGTACCTATTGGCATCAAGACAAAAAGTGGGGTGTCTTGATACACAATGGCTGGCACCTGGTGATCAGAAAGCATCCAGCCACTTACTGACCAAAATATAGCCAAGCATCTGAAAGAAAGAGAGCCAAAATATGTGTCACAAAGTCCGTGAACTGGAGTCCATAAGCTTTATTCATGAGAGCCCTTAGTCCCTCTTTCAGTCAATAAATTTACAAGGATTTATTAAGTGGCAAACACTGTAGCTCAGGGATATAATTGGTTTTACTTTTTTTTACTCTAGCTCAGGGATATAATTGGTCTTACTTTTATACACTTTTCTAAAAAGCTTTATTATCTGATGTCTCAGGACATAGTATATTAGAAATGGCATATATAGAAGTGGCAGATTATATTGGGAATTGGGACAGGGGTAGGGAGAATGACTGTGAGTAATCACACTGTCGACTGCAGAGTATTTTTTTTTTCAAATTTTCAATGAGGAGTCAGTAAAACTGCAGGAATTGTTTCAGTTTTTGTCTTTTTATCCCTAGCACCTAGCATAGTACCTGGCACGTAGTAGCCACTTAGTGAATGTTTATTGATTGATTGAGATGGATTTAAATCCCAAATTTAGGGCTTACTAACATTGTAACCATAGGCTAGTTCTATGACCTCCCTGAGCCTCAGTTTCTTCATCTGTAAAATTGAGATGATACACTCCCTACCTTACAAGGTTAAGGTGGAAACACTTTGAAAACTTTAAAAGACTATGTGAATGTGAATTAATATTATTTAGTAAAAACAGGAAACCAATTTTTAAGAGACAAGAATTTAAGAAAAAGAGGAGTTTTGACTATTTTATCATAAGTTTAAGCTACTTCACCTCAATAATCTTTCAGGACATTGCTCTTTTAGAACTTAATTGTGTCCATAATGATGATCCTAGGCATTATCCACCCCCCAAAAAAAGTTAAATTGCATTCTGTATGTTCTGTTTATAAAGGAAGAAATGTGTAATACATTTTTTTCTTGCCTTTATTTTTTTTCCTGAAGCAATAGAGGTTAAGTGACTTGCCCAGGGTCACATAGCTAGGAAGTGTCTGAGCTCAAATTTGAACTCAGGTCTTCCCGACTTCAGGGCTGGTGCTCTATCCACTGTGCCACTTAGATGCCCCAATATGTAATACATTTTTAAAAGGTTTTCATCCAAAATGGTTAGCAAAAATTTTGGTACTTCAAGATTAAAGTTTAGCCATTTTCAAGCATTCATGTTGAAAA
>JAJPUD010025783.1:0-15495 GCA_023553655.1 Myrmecobius fasciatus
AAAAAAAGATCTTTGAGGTCCCTTTCAGATTTCACATTCTTGAATCGCATGCGATATGCTTCAAAAACACAAAATAAACACACGTATAATGTGTATATGTGTGTACACACATATCATATGCATACATATACATACATATGCATTTACATATACATGTCACAAATTATAAATAAAGCTATATTTGCATATAATTTTAAATATGGATATAGTTGCATTCACTTGAGTTTAGGCAAGAATATAAACATCAGAGATTCTTTCATCTCTGAAGTTCAGATATTGTGATTTTTCTTATCTCTTCTTCCTGAACTAATTGCTTTTGATAAACATATCAAGAAAAATGTGTTTTTAATGCTACTGAATAAAATATTGAAAATATTGGAGCAAAATTTTCAAAAAGTTACTGCTCTGGGCTCTGTTGAGAAAAGACTGATGGTATTAGAGATTTATTTTAAATCAGAGTGATTCCTGAGAGAATAGTTTCCCCTCCTACCCTGACACACAATAAGTAAGTCTCTACATAGTATTCTCTCATAAAGACTTCTAGGGTAGGGTTGGAGTAGGCGAAGAATACAATAAAACAACCAGTAACAAATAAGTGGCAAAAATTCAATAAAATTGAAGCAGGAATAAATAAAAGTTCTTTAAAACCACATTTCCAAAGCTTAAGGATTTCCTGATGTTTCCTCTCCCACTAGACTAAATGAGATGAGGAAACAGGGACAGATGTGTTAACCCGCCAATGTAGAGTAATGGTGTGACTAATGTTTCTTAACTAAAGGGATCATGCCTCAGAGAGAGCGAATAAGAATAAGACTGACAGAGTTCCCTGCAAGGATATTGATCCACTGACTCTTTTCTGGTGACTGTTGCAGAGACATGAGCTGACAGTAATTAAAATGACTTACACACTGGGATGGTTTCAAATTCAAATCTTCGACTGAAGACACCATAGCCTGCTGCTGTGCGCGCTCTGATTTGGAAGACATATACTGAAGCTGGTTTCAGACCATCTGCGGTAATAGCTGTCTCTTTGGATTTGATAATTGTGTAGCTGGTCTCTTGATCCTTGGCCCGCACATACATCAACAAACAAAAATAAAGGTGAGCATTAGAGAAAACAGGATATATCAGATCAGTAATTAGTAAAGTACAATTAAGGAATTGATGCTTGGATTCTCATTTAAGATAGGTCTAATTTTTAAGAAAAATCAATAAACCTAAATATGTTGTTTATGCAGGATGTAAAAGTATTCTTTTTCAATTAAACCAGATATCTGCTAGGTGCTGAGCATCCAAAAGCAAAAAGGGATTCTCTTTACTCTAAAGACACATAGAGAAAAAATAAAATATATGTGTTAAAGTGTATTAAAAATGTATACAGGGTAATAGGAAGGAATGATACAGCAATTAATTAAATACACTTATTGGCTCTTTATTAATATTCTCTCATTTGATTGTCACAACAATTTTTTTTTGAGATAAATACTATTATCCCCATTTTCAGATTGAGGAAAAAAATAGACAAAAGTTAAGTGCTCAAGATCACTTACATAGTAAGAATCTAAGACTGGATTGAACCAACATCAGATCCAGTGTTATTTCCTTTTTTATACCAACTAACTGCTTCAAATGGGGAAACCACTGATGACATAGAAAATGTAACTTGAACAGAATTTTTGAGAGAAAAAAAAAAGGATTCTAGGGGGTAGATTAGAAAAGAAAGTGCATTCCAGGAATTGGAAACAGCCTGTACAAGGGGGCAGATATGGGGAATACAGTGACCATAATAAAGATTATGGAGTAAAGTATATCTATCTACTATGTTTTGCAAAGGTAATTTTGTAACTCTTCTGTAGTCATTTTGAAAGAGAATAAAATATATTATAAATAATAAATTTTTTCAAAAGAGTTGAATTAGGGAAAAATTACCTTGAAAAACAATACTTACTAAACCACTGTGTTTCATGTAACTTTGATTGTGCTTGTAGTGATAGATTAAAGTTGCAATAAAGTTGGGGTTAGACATACATGGAATCTAGCAGGAATATCATCTAGTCCTTTTGGGGAGAAGTTCTTAGTTCATTCTAGTTATTTTCAAAGAATGACAAACACCTTTCAAGCCACTGTCTGTTTTATGTCCTCTCTGTAGTGTTTCCAATATTTGGGAAAAGCGGAGATGAAAGGAAACTGCATTGGAAAATGAATGAAAAATGAATAGGATGATCATGAAATCACTGATCTTCCTTTTTACTCTATTTAAAAACTTGCCAAAGTCACACATATTGACTATGAGTCAATCAGTCCAGTGCTAACTGAATTCACCAAATATCCATTAAGTTCCTAAGATCATGCATGACATTATGTTTTATGCTGGGAACACAAAAATGATAATTCAAACTTTAACATATTTTGTATTATAGACTGCAAAAAAAAAAAAAAAACAAGCTCCATTAAGGTAGGGATTTCTTCTGATCAAAGATTTGGAATTTTTTTTTTCAAAAGTATCTTCTATATCTTTTCTTGCTGTTCAATTGCTCAGTCATGTCAGATTTTCATGAGCCTGTATGGTGTTTTCTTTGCAAAAATGCCTGGAATAGTTGGTCAATTCCTAATCCCTTCCATTAAGTCAAACAAACACAGGTTTAAGTAATTTATCCAGGACAAATGAATTAATCAGTTAATGAGTATTTGATTTGATTTGAGCTCAGGTTTTTCTGACTCAAAACCCAAATTTCTACCTATTGATCCACCTAGCTGACTCCTTGGCATGAGGAACTGCAACTATTGTCTTTTCACATATGGTCAAAATCTATATTATTAATTTTTTTCCTATTAAAATATATTTTGAACCTCATGTTGGATTCTAAGTGTTTTACTGAATATACTACTCAGATAGATTATGTTCCTGAGTAATGTTGAAAAAACCCATTTAATTCTAGTTAATGGTTAATGTTAGGGTGAGAAACAATTAAGTTTGATTCTGTTTTCCCCCTAGCAGCTGACTTCTCTAATAATTTGATTATGTACTGTAAATCTTAATTCTCAGAAATATTTCAGGGAAATAATCTTTAAAGATAGAAATGTGTTATTGATTTTTAAAAACAGCTAATGGGAAAAACATGTGAATATCTTTCTCCTAAATGTGAGAACATTCTGAAAAAGAATGTCATAGTTTGCACATTCCAATTTCTTATGGAGAATCAGTTATTGTAAGACATTCATTGAAGACACACACAAAATGAATTTATACTATAAGAGATATAGTGCTCCATTCTTGAAATTTAAAGATTGTTGTCAGGAATTCAAAGATATATATATTCATAATTCAGTAGGTAATGCTGGTAAAATTATTTTTCCCATTTTAAAAGGTGAAGAAGCTATAATTCAGATAAGGTGTTTCCTATGGTTATATAGCTAATATTACAGCAATGCCATCAGTCATTTTTTTTCTTCTGACTACTACTCATTGCAATAATTTTGCCCTTTATTATATTGTATTTTATCAGAACTCCATGCTCTAAATGTACCAGGTATGCAAAAATGTAATTCTAATTAAAAACAAAACAAAACAAAACAAAACAAAACAAACAAAAACAATAAACTAAATTAGGTTTTATTTTTAAACTGTTTTATATTTATTTTTATTTTTTCCTCATTCAATACAAAACAATTCTCCCAATGATTCAGATCTGATGTGTATATACCTAATATGCTAAAAATTATGAAACATATTTTTTTCCTTTTAAATGAACTTTCATATGCTCCTTACTTTTCTGATTGATTTGAAGGTGAATACAATGAGATGTAGAATTGAGTTTGAATCTTGGCTCTCTCATTTAGTGCCTACCTAATCTTAAGCAAACTCACTGGTTCTCAAGCTCCTCATCTTTACAATAAGTTTAGATGACATCTGAGCTCATTTACACAACTAGAAGTATCAATCTAGAAAATCACTGTGGCTAGCTACTCTTAAAAGATGCCTAATTTAAAAATGAGTTAGGGAGATAATTATGCTTCTTAAACCCAATCTGAGAAAACAAAAGTATTTTATTACAATCTCTGGTTCTGACTATATGACCTTTGGTAAATAATTCAAGCTGGCTTCCTTGTTTTCTAGTTGTCAAGTAAGATGAAAGAGCTTGCTCATTGAGCTTCTAGGGAACTTGTTTTCACAATACTCAGTGCCAAACATGATGAAGAAGTTTAAGTCTCAGTAGGTAGAAACCAATTTTGACTGCTTTTTTCACATTTCATTTTGTGCTGGCAGGTAGAAGGCCAGATTTGTCCCAGCAAATGTTATTGATGTTGATTGTTTTTAGAATACTCAAGTGGAAAACATCAATGGTATTTGTGAAGACACAAGGCTTGTTGGACTAATCCACCACTTTCCCATTTACTTTCTGCCAGAAGGAAATAGTTTGAAGGTACTTTTATTAAGTTTTTCTTATTTATTGTCATTTGCCTGTGTAAAAGAATATGACTACAACTAGCATAAGCAATTCTGGCATACTTTGCATTATATGGGATTTTGAATCAAAATGCTGATAAGCTTAATATCTTTATCCCATAAGAGAGAATCATTTTTGTAAAATGAAGTCAGTTTGCATGACAGTAACCCTATACAATTGAATATACTTCTTTTCCCATATTAAGAAGGCAGGAGGCAAATAGAAAAACATCAGGACATTAGAAACTTACTCCTTGGAATTATTCATTATATCATATTCATTACACAGAGATCTGATTTATCTATTTATGTAATTTTGTGTTTCTCAGTGGTATCATACCTAGGAATCTGAAAGTTCCCCACTTCAGAAAAAATAAACCTTTGTGTTATTATGAAGTAGCTGAGGAATGTTATTTCCCATGATGACCAATGAAGTGTACTCCAGTGCTATGCTTCAGAAAATGCACAAACATACATGATAAACACACAAAATGCCTGTAGTGTGTCCAAAATGATCTCCTATTTATTTTCTTACTCCCTCACCTAGAAATCCATGAATAAATCCTCAAACATGTTTCCTACATTTTAAAAAAAAATCCCTAGCATAAAATGTATTTGATTAAAACTTTTTTATTTGTAAAACATATGCATGGGTAATTTTTCAACATTGACTCTTGCAAAACCTTCTGTTCCAATTTTTTTCCTCCTTCTCCCTACCCCCTCCCCTAGATGGCAGGTAGTCCAATACATGTTAACTATATTAAAATATATGACAAATCCAATCTATGTATACATATTCATATAGTTATCTTGATGTACAAGAAAAATCGGATCTACACATCTTTCCTACATTTAAAAAATTTTTAAATATATACCATCAATAACTCTACTTTGTCCTTCCTTGAACTCTTTAGCTAAGATGGTAGAACTGCTACTCCCCCACTCTACCACCCTTCAATTGAGCAAATGTGTAATACTAGCCAGCTGCCCACATGCTGGGAAGGGATGCTTTGGGATGAGGAGCCAGCTGGCAAACAACACCCCCAAAGACAGCTTCTCTATCTATTCCTGCCTTGAATTAACAGATGGCAATGGGCCCATTACTGTGTAGGAGTAGTGAGGACCCCATTGACCTCTATTAGTTCAGGGCAATCACAGGCAGAAATACCAGCTGGTGAATTCATAAGCCCTGGCTTGGATATCTCTCCTGCTTGTGTGTGGATAGCAAGCATCCAGGGAAAGGGAATCATTACCCTGAAAGTTCCAAGTGAGCTCTCCAAGCTGAGTAATAACCACATCCTTACTAAGCATAAAGGTGGTAGGGTCATTTCATTGATATAGCAAACTTCCATATGTAGACATTTTCTCCATCATTGTAGGCTGACAACTTTTCTGTGCTTTGATGGTCCTGAAGAGTCATCTAAGAGAACTGAAAAATTATGTGACTCGTCCAAAGAAACAAAAACATTATATGTCAGGGATGGTGTTGGATACAGTTCCCCGCCCCCTGATTCTGAAATATGCTTTCAATCTATTATGCACATTGCTTCTCACTTATTAAAATTATGTACAAATAACTCCACTTTATGGCACCATTTGGAAAAGATTTTTCCAGGTTATTTCACTCATCCATTCTCTCTTCCTCCTCCTCCAAGCAAGCTGAAATAAAGGAAATCTATAATATCTAAACTGCATTTTGCCAATGTCATTCTTTCCTACTCTTTTGTTTACTTGCAAATTTCCCCAACCCACCATTTTTTTTTCTTCTTAACCTGCAATATCATTAGAAGCACTCCCAGAGCCCAATCTCCTTCTGTTGATATAGATGAAACAAGATACACACACACACACACACACACACACACACACACATATAATCACCCACTATATGCCATGAATTATACTAGGTACTAGATAAGCAATGTTACTGTAAGTTATAGAGATGGCTAGAATAGTGTGAAACTAAATGATTTGTCATAGATACACAGCTAATGAAGATATTTCAGATCTTCTGGACCTCACCAAAACTTGCTTCACTATGACACACTATATTTCTTATCAAATCTTCAAAAGTTTCACTAAAATCTCACCTTTTTCAAGAAACTTTTCTAGATATTCTTAATACCTCATTAGTCAACTGTGATATTCTATATTCAGAACCATATAACACTTTGTTTGTACCACTTATAAGAATAACATCAATTATATTTACTTCTTTTTCATATCCTCCTACCCAAGTATGTTACATGAAGTTACATGAAGGTTGAGACTATGTTTTATCTAAAGTAGTTATCTAAAGCAGCATAATACATAACATGATACTTCCTAAATATTTTTTAAAATAAAACAAAATATCTCTACAAAGCCAAAGGGGGCATGTCTTCCGTTTTTATAGAAAACCTAAGTCTAAAAGGTTTTTGAATAACATAATGGAGGAGTAAATGGTACATGTAGGACTAGAAATATAATGTGTTCATTGTTAAGGCAAGGCCTTTCTGCTAGAGAAATCCTTTATTTAAAAAATATTCATCCTGGTGAAAACCAAGAAAGTTCTTTAAAAGAACTTTAAAGGTACAGAGCTATAGTTTTGGTTCATTTTCTGGGTGAGGATTTTAAAAAAATGTATTGAGTGTCATACCATCTCACTCATTACAAGCTACATTAGACAAGGCAACAGTAGGTACTAAAAGATTTGCTCAATTAATCAAAATTTATTAAGTGTTTTCTTTGCCCAGGTATTATGCTAAATGTTGGGTGTGCAAACAGAGGTAAAAGAAATCCCAACCTCATTCATTGGACAGGACATAATTTTATAAAGAAAAGCATAACTTGGCTGTTTGGACTACTTTGCATTACCATTTAAAAGTCTTCACCTGAATGAAATGAAGACCATAAGTTTGAAAAGAATATTGTGTATACATACATTTACACATATTCTCTTATATGCTAATGCACACAAATATCTATTTATATATTTACTTTTGAATAATCACTTGAATGTATAAGCAAACACAATTCATATATATTAGATACTTTGAGAAGATAAAGAGCAAATTTCCAGATCTAAAGTTCTTAAGCTTAAAGACAGTTTTGGAGTATTTTCTTACTTTAGAATTACACTGCAGATAGTAAAGAAAAATAGCAGATTTTTATTTTAAAATGTTATCATTAAATTAAGCATCTTTTATTAATTTTCTTAAAAATTATTGCTTCTATCATTATAAATCATAGTAGAATCCATTGATTGTGGTATAGTTGGCCATATACTATGTCCAAGAGCAGAGTACCTGAATTTACTTATCATATCTGACAATTTCTAAATGTGTGACTGTGGGCAAGTCGTTTCCACTCTTAAGGTCTCACTTTTCTTATCTGTAAAATGGCAGAGCTGGATTAGATGACTTCTAAAAAGTGTTTTCTTTACATCTGTTAATTTCATCCCAGTTGATTTAGACTTTCTCAGTTTTTTTGTTTTTTTTTTTTACTTAAAATCTACTTTAAGCACAAAAAGTCAAATAATTGAATCATAAATAAGTATAATTTTGCATTTTCCCTCCTGCATTAATGCCTGTATATACACCCATAGTTGTGTTATTTTATGTAATTATAGTGGCATTCAAAAAAACTTATACATTGTAGACTTTCAGAATGATACAGCTTTTGGAGATAACTTCTACAGTATCAAAGGGAGATAAGATACAAAACAAGTTTCTACATTGTATTTGATTGGATCTCAGGCTGTTGACACTTGGCTAATCAAGGAGATTTAAAAATAACATGTAAATATGCTTATAGACATTCACTTTCCCTATATTTCCAGCTTATTTCTCATCATTTTTCCCATGCTATTTATGCTAAAGTATTTATTGTCTCTAGTTCATGCCTTATACTGCTCCACCTTAGTACTGTCACTCATGATATCCATCAATGTCTTTCTCCAAGTATCCCCATCTATTGAGCTTTGGGAGACCTCGCTTATTGGCTGTATTTTGCTAACGTTATATTAGGGAAATTGATTTTTCTGTTTGTCAAAACTAGCATTTCTTTGAAACAACTACTTTTCTATATTTTTAAGCCAGTAATGCAAGTCAGTATTTTTGTTGGCTTATCATAATGGGATAAAGATAAACAAGGCCACAATTTCAACAAATGCTGTTTCAAATCTGGTAGATATATAAGTAAGCATGCAAGAGATGAACAAGCCTTCAACTTACATAAAACTGCTGTAAAATATACTGAGTAAAACTCCATCCCAGTAATAGGTGAAAGGATTTTTTTTTTGAAAATGGATCATCAGATAATGAAAATTGAATCCCTGAACAAATGGACATATATGCACATATAAGTGCATGTATATGCAAAAAACTTCTCAAGGCACATTTTTTTTTCTTTTCTTTTTTAATTGGTGAGCTCCTTCTTTCTTTTGCATCCTTATATGGTAACAATCCTATATGCACTAAGTTCAGTTACTCATTCTTTCTATTAATTTCCCACTTCTCCACCACCTCTTACCTTTAATTGTGTTATTTTTCATGCATTGAAGGTCCTCACCTAAGGATCCTTGGTGAAAAACTACCTATTTTTCAAAACAGCTTAAATACAATATACTCCATGAAGCTTTTCACCATATAACACTCATAATTTAGTATGTTATAATTGTTTGTACATGAATTACATTCCCTTCCTATGCTCTGTGAGCCTGTTGAAAGAAAAATAACATATATATCTGAACAAAATCTCTAGTGTGTAGAATTCTGCATAAAAGTGTCTAAATTAATGTATTAAATTGAACTGAATGGGATTTTTTAAAGAAAACATATCTTTTCCATGCCATGAAATATAGAATACATATCATATACTTAAGGAGCTACAAAGTAATTTTGATTTGTGCAAAGATTTAGCCATCAAACCCAATGTCTTATAATTCTAGAGGAGAGATCTCTAATGCTTATGCTGTTATTGTCACCTTTAAAGGAACATATTTCTAGCTAGTTGACATGGCCAAGATATATTGATCCATTCTCAGTACAACATGGAACTAATGACATCAAGTGTATTTGTGTGTGTGTGTGTGTGTGTGTGTGTGTGTGTGTGTATGTGTGTGGGGGGTGGACGTGGGGTTATAGAAGAAGGGAATGCTTCAATAGGACTTCTAGCTTGAAATATCGTATGTTCAATAAAGAAAATCTTAGGAAATCTTATTGAACTATATTTTCTAACAACATATTTTGGTTATGCTTGAAAACATATATGTGAGCTCTCTTCAAGAATGAGATGATTCAAACCAGTTCCAATTGTTCAATGATGAAGAGAGCCATCTATACCCAGAGAGGCCTGTGAGATCTGAGTGTGGACCACAACATAGAATTTTCATGCTTTCTGTTGATATTTGCTTGCATTTTGTTTTCCTTGTCAGTTTTTATTTTTCTTTCTAGATCTGATTTTTCTTGTGCAGCAAGATAACTGTATAAATTCCTATATATATATATATGTGATTTATCATATATTTTAAAATATTTAACATGCACTGGACTACCTGTCACCTAAGGGAGGGAGTGGGAGGATAGAGGGAAAATTTGGAATGAAAAGTTTTGCAAGGGTCAATGTTGAAAAATTATCCATGCATATATATTCTAAACAAAAAGTTTTAAAAAACAAAAACAAAAAACAAAAGAATGTATCATGCACTATCTTTTTATCCTATTTATTTGATAGTGATGAAGTGTGATAAGAACAACTTAAAGAACAACTTAAATACAGTTGATATTCACAAATTTAGGGGGACAATTCAGGTTAATGAATATTCACTATGAGAAACAACTTTATTTCTCTGTGATCTGATAGCTTCTTCAGAGCTGTAATTATTGCAAAACAGTTTTGAGATAGAACTAGCTTTCTTCAAATAAATATGGCAAGAAGTCCATCACAATTCAGAAGTTCTTCCTCTAGAATAGTTTTAAAAATTCAAAAGGATTCTTTATGAAGGCATCATAGCCACTGCACTTCTTCAGGAAAATAGGGTGCTTTTAGTGGGTTAAGCTGTGTAGACTTCTATGTGTTCCATTTCTTTGTAGACTTTTCCACATTCCTTCTAAGCCATCAGTCACAGATTTTAGCCAATGTTTTTGTGAAAATTTTGCCAGAATAACATTACTGAAAGGATGTTCAAAATTTCCCCTACAAAATTATTATTTTTAAGAAGCAAAAATACATTTGTAGCTTGGGGATAGTTTGTATTTTTTGAAGCTTTGTTGCTCGGCATTTCATCTACGTGCACTTTAAATCATGATCCAAGATAGCTAAACAAATAATTGTCCTATTTGATCTTTTTTGAATAGATGCATCATATATATATATGTATAAGTACATATACATATATATATATATATATATCCTCCATCTTCACAATTTACTTTAGATAAGATAAATATTTTCAATGATAAAATCATGGAATCACTATTTGCCATTATTCATTCAGTATGGTAGATAATTATTTAGTCACAAACCCTGAATAAAAGATCATAATAGTGACAAAAGTAAGGAAATTAGCTTGGTCTCAGAAATGAGTCCATCAAAATACATTTGGATACACTATAAAAGCATATTAAAAGGAGAAGTTATAGAACTTCTTCAATGAAAAGATAATAGTAAAGGTTTAATTGTCAATTTATCCAAAATGTCATGAACATGAATTATTATTTGAATCATAAACAATTGCTTCCTCTGGACTCCCTGAAATTCTGTGACTAAACAATGATATACTCAAAATAGATAAAGGTTAGAAATGCTCTCTAGAAGAGAGCTCAATCAGTAGTCCCTCATCTTTATAGGCAGACATCCACCAGTTATTTATATGTTGTAAGTCCATCATTGCCAATATGAGAAAAGATTCTTTTTGGAATCTTTTCAAATCTTACTTCAGTCCAAACCTTTTTCTAATAATCAATAATTTGACAATGACTGTCTTTTGCAGATGAAAAATAAGGTAGAAATCAACAAGTCTTGGAAAAACTTAGAACCCTTGTTTTATTTCATGAATAGGTACCATGATAATTTATTGCAAATATTTCATTTAAGGATAGATTAATTTACTGGCTAGATTTCTTAAGGGCCATGCCTTAAACCAAAAGCACTCTGATTCTCATATTTGCCCATCAATAGATCCCAAGACAAGCCACATTTGGTCCTTGTTTAGGTCCCAATTGATTCAGAGTGATTGTAAATAGCAAACATTTCTGGTTTTGCCAGAAATCCTGAGGGTTTTCCCCTAGCAAATCTAATTATTTATTTATCTGTGTATTCATTCATTCCTTCTTTCTTTCATTTGTTTGTTTGTTTGTTTGTTTTACTAGATGAAAGGCAAAATTCTTGCCTATATTGCTATCTAGTCTTAATCACTGAATGGATCTGGCCCCAGTCAAACCAACACTTTTTGAAGTTCTTAGCTGAAAAAGAATGAGGTCTCCCATTGAATCTAGGACTGTGTGCAGTCATCCTGATCTGTATTTGGCCATTGGACTCAAGGAGCTCTGAAGGGTAAGTGAAGCAGGTAACCTTGCATAGACCTCCCTCACTTAATTCAATTCATTTGCATGCCATGATATCACATCCCTGATGTCATAGTCCTCTTCAAGAAGGAAGGACAAACAATCATGGCAATGATAAAGTGGCCTAAGTGGGTGACTATGATTCTGATTTTATGTTTTTCTTCTTTTACTTTAGTATCTGTTCATCAGATAAATTCATGGTCTACTAAATTTATTATTAGGAAATGATCTACAGAGATATTACATATTACATGTATGAATATATGATCTATTACATGAATATGTAGTTATTAATATGTAAAATATATTGCTCTAACTAAAATCTTGGGGACAAAGGGAGGTTTTATCAATGATACATGAAATAAAAGGATTTCATTAGATAGTTTCTAAAGCTCCTTCCAGTCCTAAACTTATAATCCAGTGATCCTATATGACCTTTTATGACATTTTTGGTCTTTCTTCTGATTTATAATTATAAATGACGAACTACTGAAGGATGATTTACCTTGACTTGCCTTATATATTCTAAACTTTACAATCTAAAATATGTAAGAATACTGTTTTAAGGGCAGCTAGATGGCACAGTGGATAGAGCACCAGCCTTGGAGTCAGGAAGACCTGAGTTTAAATCTGACCTCAGACAATTAATACTTCCTAGGTGTGTGACCCTGGGCAAGGCACTTAACCCAACTACTTCACAAAAGAAAAAAAAAAAGAAAAAAATTAACTCTCACCAATATTTTAGACTGTGAATTCTTTATATTCAGATAATCCATTTGGGAGGTGGAGGATCTGCACTTGTGTTAAAAGGAATTTTAACAATATATAGTGATGTGGGGCAACTAGGTGGCACAGTGGATAGAGCACCAGCTGAAGTCAGGAGGACCTGAGTTCAAATCTGGTCGCATGACACTTAACATTCCCTAGCTATGTGACCCTGGGCAAGTCACTTAACCTCAATTGCCTCAGCAAAAAGGAAAAAAAAAAATATATATATATATAGATGCATTCTCACTAGGTAGAAACTGATTTTCAACTACTATAAATGTCAAAGTTGTTTCAGTCAATATGTGCCAATGAATGCTTTTATCAGGAGTCCTAATATTTCACAATTCTGAGATAGACAGAATTAAGCTGCAATGCCCTGATTAAGTTATTTATATTTAGTCTGAGTGGAAAAATTAAAATCTCTGAATAATGATTGCTGATACTAAGAGAAAGTACATATTCAATTGCCCCATAAGATATCAATTGTGAGAATAAGAAGAATAAAAACACGTTTAAAATGAATTAATGTTTGGTCTCCAAAGACCATCAGAAATTGATCTTCTTTCTGAAGTTCTCTGTTATGTTCCCCACTCCACATCCTAGAAGAGGGAAGGATACTCATTCTGTAAAAGAAGTTCAGGAATTGAACTGACAGCAAACTTTTCAATATGCCCCAAAGCAGCCATTTTAGCTGCTTAGTCTGTTCATGTCCCAGGTTTTCAATTGCTTAGCAGCAGTACTTGAGACCAGAACTCTGTGTCTTGTAATTGTCTAGCTTTAACAGGATTCTGTCTTTGCCACCAGAATGGTTACTACATCAGGTATCAATAAATAGGTGAGGGAATAACAATTCTTTAACATCATTGAAATCTATTACTGTAAACACTCAAGGCAAAATTCCTAGAAATATCTATAGCATATAACTGTATGAATTCAGAAAAGAACAAAATCCTTAGGGACTCAAAGATAATAAAAACTAACATTGTGCAATGTACCAAGACACTATAAAGAGCTTCAGGGAAACTGGCTGATGAGACAATTTTTGCTTACTGAATACCAGTCTTCTAATGTTATCTAATATATTGATGAAAAATAATTTAGCTTGAATTAATTTTTAAGAATTAAATTTTAAGGAATAATCAGGAACACATAGAATCCAGGGAATATATGCATTGTAAATTAGGGAATGAGATCAAGAAATCAACTTTTTTATTTAGATCAAACAATTAGATTTCTTCTGAATTTTGAAAAATATATATCTGCAACATGATGGAAGTTCAATATAAAATATGATGCTATTTAAGATGAATATTAGGCAAAACATTTTTATTTTGGTAGCAAATTCACTGGAACAAATGCACGAGTATGGAAGGGGCCTCACAGATAATCTAATTAATTCTCTTATTTTTCAACTTGGGTCTCAGTTTGCATCTCAGAGAGGCTAATTTATCACTCAGATATATATCATCACTTAAATATTTAATGGCAGAGTTGGCATTTTTATTAAGCCAGCTTCTCAACTTTTTTAATTATACAAATTGATATTAATTGAATTAATAATCCCTCCTTTGCAAATCATTTCACTTTAAATTCATTTTATTTTGAATTTTTTTACTTCATAATATTAATGATATTACTGATGAATTGCTATATTTTTGAAATTATAGCATATCAATAGTGCTAGGAAGAAAATATGGTGAAAATGTCCTAAGTATGGAAGAAGGCTGTTTTCCCAATTTGGGAAATATACAATTACATGTCTTGTAAAATAAACTGGTCTCTGCACCCACTACCTATCCAAAGTTTTGTTCCTATTACACCTTAGATCCTTCTATTTCTAGGCTATTCTCTCAATCATCTTCAGAAATTGGATAGTAAAAATTCTTTCACATCTGCCTCCTAATCAGTGTCGTGAATATCATTAAACAGAAAATGCCCATTCTATAAGATAAAACCAACAAAAAAAATAGCCTCACTTGACAATCATTTTTAAACTTTTTATCCTTTTGCTATTTTGTACTTTTATGACTTTATCGACTTTTTATCACCTGATTTTATATATACTTAACTTTTTTCATTAATTATTATACATTATTCAAATCATTTTATTCAGCCATATACAATCATTGTCCCTAGAAAGTTTTTATTTTTCTTTCATAGTTCATCATTATTAAAACCAAAGCTATATAGTTTAAATTCCCTTGGAATTTTTGTAGGATCTCATCTGTTAAAAATGATTGAAAAAAGTAGAAATACTTTTAAAACACATGCTTGACACAAATGACACAGCAGAGATCTTACATCTTGTTGCACAGATAATATTTTTTGCCATTCTGCTACCTTATTGTCAACTATAAATAGCAACATCTATTTACAAAAAATATCATTAATAAATTGACTTCTGCAGAGTCTAGCATTTCATTGGAGAACTTGGAAGTTGGAGGAAGGAAGGGGAAGGAGATTATTACTTTCAAACATTGGAAGGATATTATATAGGAGAGGGAATAAACAATCTCAGGAGCCACAATAAAATCTTCAATGAAAGCTCCTTACAGGAGGGCATATTTCAAATGAATACAAGGATGTCTTTCTAAAAATAAGCTATTGATCCATGTATGTGATATGATAGTATCTTATCTGTGAAGGTATTCAATCAGAAGTTGAATAACCATTTATTAATGACATTTTAATGTAAATTCTGTAACTGTTTTGGTAAATAATAAATGAACTTTA
>JAJPUD010025784.1:6883-17191 GCA_023553655.1 Myrmecobius fasciatus
TTTTTTTTTTTTTTTTTTTTGCTGAGGCAATTGGGGTTAAGTGACTTTCCCAGGGTCACACAGCTAGGAAGCATTGTGTCTGAGACCAGATTTGAGCTCAGGTTCTCCTGACTTCAGGACTGGTGCTCTATACACTCTGCCACCTAGCTGCCCCCCTTTTACCTTAATAAAATCCTTTCTGAGGTGCTACATATTAAAAAATCATCAGCAAGTGTTTGGTTTTCCAGTGTTGAACCTCTATTGACTCCATTCCAATCATCCTTAAGTGGAAGACAGGTCAAGATTGTTCTGACTACTGGTATAGTTTCGAGATAATCAAGGCAATTCCAGAACACCTAGAATTTATTAAGCATTTTCTAGGTACCAGGCATGCATTGTATTAATTTCTGAGTAAAGCTAGATTGAGAGCTCTTTGGAAAGACCCTCTCAGAACATTAGTATTTGAAAAAAGTAATTTCCTTGTAAAACTAACAATCAAACAAAATAACACTAATCTGTATTATAGCATGCATCACACAAGGACTCACAATGATTTACTTATGATAATATTCAATGCTCTTTAATTACTGAAAAAGGAATAAGAAAATTTTGATTTAGCCTTTCACTTTCAGAAGCTTTATGATGATTGTCCCCAGCAACTTGGGAAGCAACAATCAATAGAATAATTTCATGACTTTCGCTACATCTTTTAAGGAGTTCTGTGTTCTGAGAAATCATAGTCCCATTCCTCTAGCCCTTTTTTTCAGAATCTTTGCTAATTTTGTATGGTACAACTTCCAAATAGAATTAGAATTGTCAATTCCTATTGAAAAAATATATAGGCTAGCTTTGTACATGGGAAGCAGCATGCCATAGAAATTAGCTCACTGGTCTCAGAACCAAGAACTGAATTCTAATCCTATTTCAAATAGTAACTAGTTCTGTGATTTGGATCAAGTATGTTAAGCTTCCTGAGTCTCAGTTTCCTCATATGTAAAATGAAGATAATAATAGAAATTACTTCACAGATTGGGTATAAGGATAAAATGCTATAATATACACTTTGCAAACCTTTAAGCAGTATAAAAATGTTATTGTTATTAAGTGCACCAACACTATTGCTCTCAACAATTATGGTAGGGCTCCCTCTCCCACTACCATTTCAACCTACTGCTAAGTGCTAAAAACAGAGATAATTTCATTACCTATGGTGTATAATGTGTATATATCTAAAGTGTTACTGATCTCAATTTACACCAAATTAATTAACATCAAATGGTTAAATTTTGTGATAGGCCATAAGCTAGCATATTTCCTATGAACTCTAGTGATTTCTGTAAAAGACTAGTGTGGTCCTAGTAAATCAATCCAGAAGCTAAAATGCCAAATTCTGCAAATTAGAATATTTATAAAGTTTTCTTAATTCTGGGAGAGGGAAAATATAAAGGAAGGAAACATATTTGTTAAGCATCTTGTGCTGGGCACTATGCTAAAAGCTTTACAAATATTACTTCATTTAATCCTCGCAACAAACCTAAAAGGTAAGTGCTATGATTAGCTCCATTTTACAGCTGAAGTAACTAAATATAACAGAGATTAAGTATTGTGTCTGAGGTCACACATATAGTAGTATCTGAGGGCAGATTTGAATTCAAAGCTTCATAACTTGAGGTCCAGTACTTTATCCACTGTTCAACTTATTTTTGTGCTCATGGAGAAAATAAGAGTCTTTAGTGGATGATAAGCTCAATATGAGTCAATAAAGTGACATGGCAAGCAAGTGGAATAGTTGATTGTAGATTATATTGAGAGGGAGGAAAGGTGCCCATTAATTAGGCGATGTCTGAACAAATTATGGTATATGAATGTAATGAAAAGTAATTTGCTACAAGAAATGGTGGCAGAGAGTGTCAGAGAAATATGCAAAGATTTGTTAGTAACTAATATAGAATAAAGAAAGGAGGACCATTTATTCAATGCTAAGAAGTTCCTCATAAACAACTTTTAAAAATTTCTTATCAAAACCATGACTACTCATAATACCACAAAACGCATGATAAAATATGCTGCTCACACCACAAAAAGAAGTGATTGGCATAGAGTACATACTAGAGCAGACTATTTTTTTGGATAGGACCCATGTAGGAGTTTGTTTAGTTCAATAATGCATACTTGTTACAGGAGTGTTTCCTTTATGTTTTTAATAACATAAGGCATAAGGGAAATAAATTAAGTTTTTGTTCACTAAAAAAGGAAAGAGAAAAAAAAGAATTGAGGTATTTTAGGAGATCCTAGAAATATTCATAATATTATATGGACAACAATTGGTTTATGATGTCATAGAGGAGATTCTTAGACACCATTTAGATGGATTCTGAAAATTATTCTGATTCTTAGTTTCTGTAAGACTTATCTAGTCCAAAATGAAGAATGTAAGATACCCCTTCCCTTCTACAGGGGCCAGGCTACATATTAAATATTATGAATAGTTTCCACTTCACAAAGAAATTGGTCTCACATCTTAGGAAGAAAATTTATAAGCTTAAGTACATCTGGAGGACAGCAATAAGTGTCTAATGCCTCAAAATATAAAGATTTAATACAAAATGTAGCCTGGAGAATAGAAGACTTTAAAAAGATGTGATAACTCTTTTCAGACATTTGAGGGATTATAATGTCAAAAATCAATTAAATTTGATTTGTTTGATTTAAGGGAACCTAAGTAAGAACCATAGGTGGAATTTGCAGAGAAATGCATTTCATCTTTACCAATGGGATAAAATGAGAGGACTCTTAACAATTAGATCTTTATAAACTTGGAATAAATCCCTTGGACTGAAAGACCAAATGGGGACCCCGGGGTAAACTCGGTTTGGTGAGAGTATCAGCAGGAATCACAGGAACCTTCACCTCCCAGAAAGCATAAGGAGACAGGGTTTGAGATCTGAAAGACTGAGGGACCTTCAGCTGATAGGAACACCAGGTCCAACTGTGCTATTGAAACACAAGAAAGGACTTCCCTGGGTGAGAAGGAATCAGCACACCAGGAGTGCTTCAATATATAATATAATTTGGGTAAAAATATATAGCATGTATGTATGTGTGTATACATATATATGTGTGTGTGTGTGTGTGTGTGCATGCATGCGTGCTTAACTTTAGCCTGCTTGGGAGAGGGGAGGGGATGAAAGAGGAAAAAAGAATAAAGTAAAAAGTGCTCAGCAGAGAACAAAATAATAACCCATTAGGAATCAAAGAAAAGATGGACTCTCATGAATATGATTTCTTCTATGGAAATTTATGGTTATATATTTTGAACCCTCCCTGATATTCTGCTAGGCACATGACACTTTTGTTTTGTTTTGTTTTTTTATTTTTCTTTTTTGTATTTCTTTTTTGTATTTTGTTTTTTTTTCTTATTTTGTATTTGATTCACAAAATAGGAAATAAGGGGAGAGGATACAAGATATGGTGGGGTATAGAAGGGTGTGTAGATTTATTACAGTGGGATAAGGTGTGTAGATTAATGAAAATGAGACAGAGAGGAAGGGAAAGGGTGGTGAGAGAAAATAAAAGAGATCCATGGTGGAAGGAGGCTAATTAATAGCAAGTCAAGTTCAGAAGGCGAACTAAAGTAAAAGAGTTAGCAGGATTAGGAAATAAGAGATATACACTATGCAGGAGTAGAATTTATAAGAAAAAAAAAAGCAGGGCTAGTAAACACTGATCTCAGGCAAAATAAAACTTAAAGAGTCAATCAAGAGAGAAACCTACATTAAATGTCAGCTGGTATTGTTTTAAATGTTTTTATGCATGTGTACTTACATATGTATCTATGTGTCTAATATGTATATGATTAGGTATGCATATGTGTTTGTATGTGTATATTGATATATGTAATTGCTTAGGTATGTGTGTATGCATGTACATACTTAAATATAAATACAAATATATCTATGCTTAACTGTGCCCTGTATAGGGAAGTAGGAGGACAAAAGAAGGGGGAAAGGAACAAAATAAAAAATGCACAGCATAGAACTTAAGAATTGTCTATAAGGAAGCAAAGAAAAGATGAACATTCATGAATATGTCTTCTATTATTACATATGTTATCTTGAAATGGAAATTTATTGTTACATATTTTCAATCCACCTTTCTGTTTTTTGAGCACGAGAATTGTTTTTCCTTTTCTAGCTGTCTTTATTTTAAATTTTTTCTTATTTTTATTTAATTTTAAATAAATAAATTTAAATTTTAAAAATATGTAAAATACTTTGTAAACCTTAAATTGCTATTCAAGTATCAAATAGTAGGAGGAGGAAAAGGATGAAGCTTAGAATTATTTTTTGCTTTAGTTGAAGAATAATTGACTCAATATGTGGACAGGAGAGTTATGAATATGGAGACCAATATTATTAAAAATCTAAGTCAACAGTTTTTCTGTTAATGGAAGTAAACCATTAGAATTGGAATCCAAGATAAACTTCTTTCCCC
Organism: Myrmecobius fasciatus; assembly: GCA_023553655.1. Classification (NCBI taxonomy): domain Eukaryota; kingdom Metazoa; phylum Chordata; class Mammalia; order Dasyuromorphia; family Myrmecobiidae; genus Myrmecobius; species Myrmecobius fasciatus. The sequence continues at coordinate 11,357 of JAJPUD010025784.1, forward strand.
ACTACTTAATGAAGATACAATAGCATTAAAGTGCCAGAGGCAGCTATTACAGGTTATTAACTTCTTTCTAGTAAGGGGCACATATTTTAACTTGCATAATTCTGAATATGCATGAGCTGCTTTCCCACCAAAAGTCAGAGCTTTGCCAGTTGTGCCAAAGCTCCCACCTAAACTATGACATGAGTGTTAAATGATGATGAAGTAGAATTCTCTTCTTGAACAGAGGTTGAAGAGTCCTTCAAAAGATCTGGCACTGATTTCCTCCAAGGGCCATGTGGGTTTGGGTCTCTAACAACCTTCAAAAACAAAATCAGTTTAGACTTGCTTCTCTGGGGCTGAGGATTCAGCTGCTTCCTTCTCTTTGCTGGTAACTTCAAGCCCTGAAACTATAGCATGGGATCAATGAATCTGATTTTGAGACTTGGAATCAAGTCCTACTTTGCCACTAACCAATTCTATAACCATAGCAAAGTTAGTAAATAAATGTGACAAAGTAGGAATTATTTTTATATATATATATATATATATATATATATATATATATATATATATATATGAATGTATATGTTGTATATACATTCTTTCTCTACTGAATTTGAACTCAGAAGACCAAGATTCAAATAGTTTTTGCCATATATTAACAGTGTGATCCTGGGTAAGCAATTCAAAATCTCATCTTTATCTATATAATACGGGGGAATAGAACAAGATAGATGAGTTGTGAGATCTCTCCTAAGCTTTAAATCTATGATCCAGTGATTCATTGACGTCTCATAAGTGAAATAATTTTAAAAAAAAATAGAAAAGGGGTATACCAATGTGGAATATTAATATCAGTATTTTAAAAGGTGACATATAAATACAAAGGTTTTGCTATTGGTGATTTAAAAAATATAGACAAGGAGAATTCCCAAAGATGGGAAGGGTATGAAGGCAATCTGATGCAGGCAAATCTAAAAAGGGAAGGATAAGGACTATATCAAATGGACTTCATCTATATTACTTCATGAATCTATGGTCACATATAGTCAAGTATTTTTTCCATTGGTGAATTCCTACTTATTCATATCATCTCATCCTATGAAATGTGAGTATACAGTTTTCCACTAATCCTCTAAAAAAGTTCTACTAATACTGAAGGCCTTCCTGTATCACCCAGCTTCTTTAAATTTTGATTTGTGACACCATATGGGGTATAGTAAATTGAGGTAAAGTATGATTTATTATCATTAATGTTAATATTATTACATAATTATATCAACAATAATCATAATATTAATAATAATCAATAATGTGCCTATTTTATATATCTATATGCCCAGGATTATGTAAAATTTTTTTCAAATAAAAAGGGGTGACAAATGGAAAAGGTTCAAGCACTGCATACCATAGAAGGACTTGCTTCCCTCTCACTATACAGCTAACCTACCTCCTTACCTTATTACACATTTTCCTAAGTCTATTTATTGAGTCTAAGTCATCAATCTTTGGAAGTAGTTCAAAGCCTAGGTTTACCCCCCCCCATACTTTTTTCTATTACTATTTAGCTCTTCCACATTATTTGTTCCCAAGATGTTGTGATATTCCAAGATTATCAGCCAAGCAAGTGACTGAGTTTTAAAAGATGGTTGTTTGCCCCAGAGCAACTCACCTACTTCACAAAAAATACTAATGGATTTGCTTATTAAACAAACATTTTTTCATACAAAGGCCTATGCTATAAAAAGTTCAGAAAGTGTTTAAAATGTGACTAATAGTTTAAAATAAGACAGCATATTTTTATTGTGCTTTATGGTTTGCAAAGCTTTTTTTTTCTTTTCAAAACAAATCTGACAGGTAATATGAGTATTAAGCTCCCATTTTAAAGGTAAGAAAACACCAATATCTGTAATGTATAATTTCACATGATAAGAACATTTGAAAGTGCAAAGTGCTGTGTGAGACTGAAAATTATTACAACCTGAAAACATCATGGAGAAGATTTCATTTGAGCTGAATTTTTAAATATATATAGGGATTCAGCAAACAAAAATTCAGTCCAAAACATCCCAATCATGGAACATTGCCAGTCAGAAAGCATTTATGAAGAACTTACCATGTGCCAGGCACTGTGCTAAGAATTGTGAATACAAATACGTGGAGAAAGGGAAAGAAAGAGGAGAGAGACAGAGAAAATATTTGCCCTCAAGGAGCTTATATTTTATTTGTGGAAGACATCATATAAAAGGGAGTTGAAAAGTGAATGGGGAAAGAAGGTACTTGCTCAGATATGATAGAGTATGAATTGCATCCTGGTGATAACTGTAGCAAGTAGTAATCCTTAAATATGAGTTCTGAGAGGAATCTTGCAGTCAGAGGGAGAGACTGCATGGACTGAGGGTACTACTTACATGTGAATTCCATGGATGGCATGATCTTTGATGAAGATATTGAGCGAAGGCACAGTGGAGGAGTACAAATTGCAGCTGTCTGAGCTATCAGAAACCTGGGGACAGAGTAATCATGGAGCTGCAGATAAACTCCAAGAGCTCCCACCTAACTGCAATGGAAACGACACCAGAAAAGATGTGAACCTAGAAAAGTACAAATTGTTTGAGGGAACACAAAGTATAATTGGACTGGACTGGAGAAATTACAGGATGGGAAGGGGTTAATATAAGACGGGATAGGGAGCCTGGTACTTAGATACCTACCAAAAGATACTACATTTTACTCCCTAGAAATTGAGGAGTCCCTGAGTGACCAGATCTATTAGGAGGAAAAATGATTCTGGCATAAGTCAACCTTTCAAACGCTGAAGAATGACTGAATACCTTTATTGTAGATATAAAACAAAACAAAACAAAAACAATAAAGTCAGAAGAGGCTTAGCTGGAAAGATAATAAGTTTAGTTTTTGACATGTTGAGTTTGAGGTACTGGTGCAATATGTAGCTAAAAATTCAATTCAATATGCATTTTAAGCACCTACTAGATGCCAGACAGTATACTAAAATTACCCTCCAGGTACAGACAAAAAAAAATTAACAGAATTACCCTCGAGGTATTTTCACATTCTATTAACAAATGGCAAATACAAAAAGATTGTATATAGGACATATGTAAAGCAATAGGAAGCAATAACAATCTAGGGTACAAGAAAGGTTTTGTGTAGAAGATGGCATTTGAGGTAGCTAGGTGGTACAGAGTGTAGAGTGCAGAGCCTGGAGGCAAGAAGTTCAAATCTGACTTCAGACATTTACTGAGCAAGTTAATTAGCCCTGTATGGCTCAGTTTCCTCATCTATAAAGTCAGTTGGAGAAGAAAAGAGCAACCCATTCCACTATCTTTGTCAAGAAAACTCCTAATGCTGTCATGAAGAGCAGTATACAACTGAAAAAGTGATTAAACAACAAAGATTTCAAGAGGCAGAGGTTAGGAAAGACAGAATTTCAGCAGATTTAAGAGAGAGAATGTTCTGTTTTGTGAAGGACAGATCAGAAAGGAAGAGCTTGTTGCAACTATAAGGAAGCTATTGCCATAGCTAAAGTGTAATGTGAAGTATTAAAAATGAATGGGAATAAAGGTTGATAGCTCACAATATAAATCAAGGCTAGAGATATATATTTGATAGTTTTAAAATTGCAGAATACTCCAAGCTGGAAGGGATTTACTTTGGAGCCCAGATAGTCTAGCATGTCCTCTATACCACATAATCACCAAATGTTCATTCTTACCTCTGTGTATGACATAAAAAGAAAAAAAAATGATTTAAAAAGATGAGAAAAGGGAGTGGGAAAGGAGATGGATAAGAAGTAAAGGAAGATAGAAGATAAAGAGTTTGGAAAAATGAAGGAGGAGAAAACTATGTAAGAATGGAGGGGAAAAGTGGAAAGGAGGGACAAGTAAGTTATGGGCTAGGAGGAAAGATAAAGGGAGCAGAAAGGAAGTAGGAGAGTAAGGCGAGTGAGAGAACATAAAGGAAAGTAAGGAAAGATAGGAGGAAAGAAGAAAGCAAAGAAGGAATTTTCCATCAGCTTAACATGCTTTGTTTAATTTTGTTTCTCTGGTAGAGGTTATCAAACTTTAGGTTGAAAACACTAACAGGATGGGATTTTAATTTTCTTTCTCTCCACTGGAGCATTGAATAAATTCAGAATATGCAAATCTGACTAGCATCTCATCTCCCAATTTGTGATGTTTTGCTTTGGGCTGCCAGAAATCAGATCTGTGACTTGGAAAGAGCATACCTTTGAGACATAGCTCCCTTTCTGGCAGAGAAGTCCTGTAGCTCAACAGAAAGCCTATCATCTGCTTGAGTATGCCCCCAATGGTGCCATATTTTTTTTCTTTTTTTTCCAATGGAAACTGATTACAAAGGAACTTCAGCTGCTCCCCTCACAATCACAAGAGTTGGTGCGTATATTTATATGTGGCACTTCATCAAAAGTCAGTGCTACTTTCTAGAGCACAAAGACTGAAACGTGTCTGGGAATCAAGACTATGTTTGACAGGTAGTTCTATTGCCTGCTGGAAAGCATGATGGAAGCCCAGGTATATGCGTCTAAATCCTGTGTTTTCACTTGCTTGGGCTGCTATGAGGACAGAAGAAATAGGCAGCTAAAACTGAGAATGTCACATCCTGAATATTTGCTATGCACTTCCTATATATAAATCTAATCTCTGAAGGCTACAGATTCTAGAAAGAAAATTTAAGATATGGTCTCTGCCATCGATGATCTTTTAAAAGACAAGTGGTGTGGTGGAATTGTAGACTTGGACTCAGAAAGATTAGATTAGGGTTTGAATCTAATCTCCGATGATAACTGGTTGTATGATCATAGATAAGTCATTTGACTTCTCAAATGCCTCTGTCTCAGTTTGCTCATCTATAACATGTGCAGGGTATACTATATGTCCTCTAAGATACCTGACAGCTCTAAATCTATGATTTATCCTAGAATGTAGCTGAGGAGACAAATTGACCATACAGGATATTGTTGGATAATAACAATAACAATAATAACATTTTTATAGCATTTACTATGTGCCAGATACTGTACTAAGCACCTTATAATTATTGTCTCATGTGATTCTCATATCAACTTTGAGAGGGAGATGCTATTGTTATCCCCTTTTTATAGATGAGGAAACCTGGACAAACAGAGGTGAAATGACTGGCCCAGAGTCATGCAGTGAGTAAGTATTTGAGGCTGGATTTCAACTCAGGTCTTCCTGACTGCTGGCCCAGCTCTCTATCCACTATTCTACTTGACTACCTAAAGAACAACTGAGGGGAGGCGAAGCCAAGATGGCGGAGTGAAAAGGTGACTCTCTGCTTCCTCCTCCAAACTTCTCTCAAATCAACAATAAAATAAGCCTCTGAACTGATCTTCAAGTCAACGAATCAGGAAATATTTGGATACTGCTTGCAGATATCTCTGAAAAACTTCACATCAGGTTTGTCTAGCTCGGACAGAGGGATAAACAGAGGACTTTGGTGTCAGAGAACTCTGGTGGAGGCCGGAAGTGAGTGAGGGTGGGACTCAGCTCAGCTCAGCTCAGCTGGGCAAAAAAACTCCAAACTCCAAACTCCAAATTCCAAACACCTGGAGTCTATCTGAGGCACTCCGGACACTCTGCCCTGATTGGGGGCAGGTGTTCTGGAAAATTTGCCTTGTTTAAGGAGTAATTCGGGCTTAGTCCTAGCCCCCACAGGCCCAGCACCTTAAATTAATTCGCCGAAGCGCCTCAGGGCAAAATCATCAGCCAGCCGTTTCAGCCGTTTTTTTTTCCCCTACCTTAAAGATATATTCACGCTGTCTTAAAAAAAAAAAAATGAAGAGACAAAAGAGAG
>JAJPUD010025785.1:0-17191 GCA_023553655.1 Myrmecobius fasciatus
GTTGTACTGCCACTGTCTACTCCAGCACATCAAACATAAGAGAATGTTAAATGTCTGTTAAATGGAACGAGATTTTATTTTGGAGCAAAGTGAAATTAGATGAGCAGATCCACTCTTCTAATATACACTAGCACAGCCATCTTGGGTAAGCGTTTGAATCTCCCTACCCTCAGATAAGTGTTTAAGATGACAAATTCTCAAGGAGTTGATGAGCTATAATGGTAGAATGACTTTCACTGCTGGGAATTCTCTATATGCTTAAATATAAGGAGCAAAAATGTCCTTAAAATTCTTTCTTGTATATTAAATTGTAAGCACCACAAAGGAGATCAAATACATACATTTCAATTTGTCCAGTACCTAGAAATGTGCTCTGAAAATAATAGATAGTTGACAACTGTTTTTTTTAATTTGTTAACTAGATAGAAAGTTCCCAGATAATGATGATAATTATCTGTCTATAATGTATCTATCTATCTGGTCTGGGCATTTTCCCCAAACTACCTGAAACAAGATTGCATGTAGGAAAATTTCAACACTTTTTTAAATGGTAAAGTAAGCTTAATATTTTGTGAAACGTCAATTCCTTGATTGCCAAAAGGGCAAAAAACATGGGAACTGTAATTTCTAGTCTCATGATAGAGTTATCTAAAGAAGTTGGCCCAATTTAACACTGGCTGTTGATATTGGCAATCTGCCTTTCAGAAGTGTCAAATTTTTGTTGTCATAAAGCACTTGACTAATCTGTGTTTAGGATCTTTGACTAGCAGTTACTCATTAATTAATGACTGATTAAAGTATGCTTTGAGGGATTAGTATCCTCTTGTGCCACATCATCAGGAACCCTGGCTCAGAATCGGTTATAAAAGCAGCTGACTAGAGAGCCTAGAGTATTAATCAGAACTCTTTACACATTTAACTGCTGCTCAAGCATCAGAGAAAAACCCTTGAGAAGATGAAGATTCTATTGCTGACCTTTATCTGTGGCATCCATGCCTTCAGTGAGGACATGAAAGAACAACCAAAGGTAAGTGAGCAAGAATGGGAACAGGTGTATAGAGTGGTCTGGCAAATATTTGAAGATAATGGGTAAGGAACACAGACCTTCTTTGGGCAGAACAGAACAAAAATAAGGCATTTAGCTAAAAGGAAAACGTGTGCAGTTATGTCTTCTCATTTTAAGTTGGCTTTCTCAAAGGTTGTGTCATCTCCCAATGATTAAAGTCAGCAGAAAAAATGCAATTGCACAAGAATATGTGCCCATGCCCTATTTCTTTTAAATATCAAGAATTTTTAAAATAGCCCCAAATTCTCATTCATTCAGTGTAAATCCATAGAATAATTTCTGCATCTGAAAAAGGAAGGGTTGCACTGGATCATCTATAAGAGTTTTCTCATTTTAAGATGCTGAAATCCAGAAATGCCATTCTTTCAACAACAAAAACCTGCAATTAAGATTCATTCTCTCTGATTCTGATTGCAATAGATGATAAATTAAAAGGAGATGATAAATCCCATCAAGTCTTCTTTTCTGTGATGACCATTTAAACCAATTTTGTCAATAGGATTTAGATGGTAGCTTGAGGGATTTGGTTCTGTACATGTGCTGGAATTTAGTACCACATGAATTCTGTGATGGAAAGTTATCTCAAATCCACGTAGATTAGAGGGAAAGAAAATTCCCCAGGACCATGAGTGATTAGCCAGAGAACGAACATGTTTTTTAAAAGTAGTATAAGAGAATTAGTGTTAGAATTCCAGTAGAGATCTTCCAAATTCCTGTGACAATCTCTCTTTCTAATCCTCAAATAACTGAGGAAATTATCAGTCTATCAAGGTCTAAGATACAAAGGAAGAGGAGGGGAAAATAGTATTATCTCTAGGATAATGCCATGAAATACACAATGTAACTACAAGTAGACCCATTGGATAAGTGAGCAAACCATGACACTGAAAGGTTAAATAACTTTCGAAAAGCTACTTAGCAAGTGAGTATCAGAATCAAGATCAAAACTTCAGTTTCCTAACTCTTAGTCTCATGAACTTTTGTTATACTGTGAAGACAGTGTGTGAACCAGGTAAGACTAGGGTAAAGATAGACTTCATCATCAAGGCCTCAATTTTCTCGCTAGTAAAATGATGGACTTGGGCTGTGGTCCTTCCCAGCTCAAAAATGCTGTGTGCCTATGTAATCAGGGACATCTTTTTTCAATTCTCTTCTAAACTCTTTCCCCCAGCTTACTGGAAAGTGGTACACTGTTGCCTTGGCTTCAGAGGTGCCAGCTAAGGTTGCGAAAGGAGGTAGCTTGGAGATATTTGTTCACAAAATCTCTAATAATGACGATGGTACTATTAATGGAGACTTCTTCAAAAGGTAAGTGTTAACTGTGTAAGTTGGTAGATATGGAAGTGGGAACAAAAACCTGCATAACAATTCTAGGATCCCTTAACCTGCATAGGCTGATGAAGTTTCCAGGATGTGGTTGGTTTTATGAACATTGAAGGGAAAAAAAAATAATAGACTACACACATATTTGAAGCTTGTGCACCATGGTGAGGGGCAAAATTAATTAAAAGTATTTTTTATGTAATGTTTGGATGTTTTTGAGCACTACATGGTATAACTATCATTTTCTTTTTGTTGCTAATTTCCCTGAATCACCAGTCTGCGTTTTGTAGTAGGAATGGGATACTTGAGGCCCCTCTGCTAAGAAGAAAGAAGGCAGAGTGAAAAAGAGGAAAGAAAGAAACTTACTTAACTCACACTTTTGCAGTACTCTAGGCAATCCCAAATTGATGAGTATCAATTTTGCCCATAATTCTTTATAAAAAGCACTATCGATTTGATTTTTCTTAATGAAGGGTCTTTCTTTTCTCATTGACCTCCTTGAAATATGTAGTTTGCCTTGGGATCTCTGGATCAAAGAACGTAGACATTTTAGTAATTTTCTTAACATATCAAATGGTTTTCCAAAACAATTGGACTAATTTGCAGTTTCAACAATAATGAATTTGCTCTGTCTTTGTCCAACCATTGTAACATTGACTATTACTATTTTTTGTCATCTATGCATGCAGATAAATCCTCAGAGGTTTTTTTTTGTAATTTGCATTTCTCATATTATTAGTGCTTTGGAAAATTCTTTCCTTCAGTTCTTAATAGTTTGTAATTATTTTTTATACCTTTTTTTTATATTTACACTTGAGCCATCCGGGTTTCTTAGTAGATAGAACACTGAACCTGGAGTCAGGAAGAACTGAGTTCAAATTTGGCTTCAGATACTTAATAGCTATATGACCAAAGTCAAGTTATTTCCCTTTGTTTCAGTGTCCTTATCTATAAAATGAGAATCATAATAATATTTTATAGTAATTTCTACTTCTCAAGGTTATCAAATGAGGTAAAATATGTAAAGTGCTCAGCACAGTATCTGGCACTAATGAAATTTTATAAATGTTAGTTTTTAATATTATTACATCCTTCAATTATTTATTTTTTTGAGAAAAGACTTTGGATCTTATGTTTTATAGGTTTACTATATGTTTTGAATATCTTAAACTTAGATATATTTAATTTAGAGGCTTATTTTTCTTCCCAGTTGACTGCTTTCTTTCTTAGCCTAGTTATTTTCTTTTGTTCAAACAAAATCTTTTTACTTCCATATAATAGAAAAAGTTTTCCTAAATATATTTGTGAAAGGTGCTTAGTAAGATTTACTTATCCTTTTGACTTACAGTCAGATCACTTTTCTGTTTTCCCAGAAATTCTTGTCAACTAAAAAGGTTCTTTTCCAAGTAATTTATGTTTTATGATGTACTAAACTTTGTTTTTTCCTTATCCTGCCTTTTTTCCTGAACTAATTTTTTTATCTTTAAAAAAAATGACTATTAAATAATTTAGATTATTTCAATCATATTGACTAAATTGTGACAATTGCTGTTTACTCTTCTCCTGAGATCTTTTAAGTAAAAAATACAATTAAAATATTCTTTCAATTTAAAGAAATGATAGGTTTTCTGCACAATGAGTTCATGAGGTAAGTCATATCAATAATATCTCTGTTTTACAGATGAAAGCCTAAACTCAGAAAGACGAAAACACTAGTTTGCCCAATGTCACACAGTTAACAAGGGGAATAGCCTGTATTTGAACACAGAATCAACTTCAATTAATCTATAGACAGCCCAGTGTTTATCCCAAAGTAGTTTTAATGCAAAACTACTAAAGAGAGAGTTCTTCTGTTTAATCCAGGATTCTCCTCAACTGAATATCATCATATCTACTACACCAGAAATTCCATATTTTCAAAGAATTAAAATTTAGTTTAAATAACTCAACAACTTTTTAAGAGGGTGACCATAGTTTAATCTTTTCTGAGAAATTAAACATCATCTTAGATTCAGCATTGTTTATAATATTATTGTAAGCAATGAAAAAGCATACATTTTGCAGAAAAAAATATAATTGGTAAAATAAATGAAACTGTATTTCCTAGTAAAATTTCCTTTGCAAAAATGATATGTAATTGTCATCTTTATCTTTAATTCCAGGGAATTTGATGAATGCACTAAATTTTCTGTGACAGCTAGACAAGAAGAAAATGGTCAACTAAGTGTGGAATGTATGTAAAAATCAACATCTCATTATCTTTCAGTATTTTTTGAAATGAAATAATGGAACTAGTGATTAACAAAAAAAGTAGAAACTGTACAAAAATGCCTTTTTGCAGATGTCTCTACATGACCCTCTTTCAATTTCATTATGCCTGCAACATACAAAGTCTTGATCATGTACTCTGATATCCTTACTTCCTTCTTACAGAGTTCTAGAGGTATGATTAACCCTCTTCTGATTGAAATGGAAACTAACTAATGGAAAACAAAACACAAGTATTTTGTCTTCCCTTGGTCTGAACTTCTCCATTGATAAAATGAGGTGTTTAGATTAAATGGTTTCCAAAGTTCCTTCCATTTCTAATATTTTGTGACTCTGGAGGGAGATAGGAGAAATTTGACAAAATTGTAGATCTGTCAACAAAACTTTACTTTGGATTGGCAGAGGTTATGATGAAATTGAGGTTTTCAGAAAATCCTGGGAAAGGATTTTTCATGAACTTTAATTACTAATAAGTCTCAGTCCCTGTAGTTTCAAAATTCTGAATTGATCTTTTGATGGTTTCACAGATGATGGAGAAAATACTGCCAACATTCTACATTTAGACAACAAAAGTCTCATATTGGTTTTGAGAAATGTAAAAGATGGTAAAACAGTTTATTGGGCAGAACTCTTTGGTATGTATACTATGATCCTGCACTAATACTCCAGCTCTTCTCTTTTTCATTTTAAAAATAATAAAGGAAAATAACTTGTAGCAGGGTAGCACGGGGTGTGGCTCAAACTGTGTTTGATTACATGTGCAATACCTGAGTTTGGGAGCAAGGGGAGAGAAAGCTTCCCAGTGCAGTGGAATATCCATGGTCAGCTTCCTCCAGTAACTTTTTTTGTTTTGTTTTGTTTTATGAAATTGTTTTATGTTCTTGCTGATTAATATTACTTCTTCCAATACAGTTGAAGAAAAGAAGGAAGGAGGCTGAACAAATTTTTAGTTGAGATCTCTCATTTTGATTGATGCAAATGTAATGCAAGTATAATTTTGGGTCTCTTAACATAGGGTTCTAATTTATTCATTAACTTTTTCAATTATATTCATTTTTAAAATAATAGCTTATTTTAAAAATATATGAAAGATAGTTTTCAACATTCACCCTTACAAAATCTTGTGTTCCAAATTTTCTTAGGGAATTGATTAATAGCTTGTTTGATTTTCTTGATTTCTTTTTCTAAAATAGAACTATTTAAATAATTTATTTCCTCCTCTGTTAATCTGAACACTCTATATTTTTTTAATTATTCATCAATTTCACTTAAATTATCAGATTTATTGCTGTGCAGTTGGGCGAAATGGCTTCTAATTATTGCTCTAATTTCCTTTTCATTGGTGGAAAGTTGACTCTTTTCATTTTTGATATTAGAAAATTAATTTTCTTTTTTCTAAGCAAATTAACCAGAGGTTTCTCTATTTTGTCATTTTTCCATAAAACCAACCCTTAGTTTTGTTTAATTCAATATTAATTCAATAATTTTCTTACTTGCAATTTTATTAATCTCTTCAGAATCTCAAATTGATATTAATTGGATATTTGACTTGTTCTTTTTCTAACTTTTTTAGTTGCATACACAATTCATTGGTCTTTTCTTTCTCTATTTTATTCAAGTAAGCCTCTAGAGATAGACAATTTCCACTAAGTAATGCTTAGGCTGCATCTCATAAATTTTAGATTGCTGTTTCTTTATTATCATTCTTTTAGCTGAAATTATAGATTGTTTCTATTACTTGCTCTTTCAACCACCCATTCTTTAGGATAAGATAATCTAGTTTCAAATTAATTTTTGATCGACTTTTCCCTGATCCTTTATTACATGTAATTATTTTTGCATCATGATCTGAAAAAGATGCATTTTCTATATCTGCCTTTCTGCATTTCATTTTCAGGTTTTATGCCTTAATACATGATCAATTCTTGTGTTATTTCCATGCACCACCAAGAAAAAGAATATTCTATCTCCATTCAGTTTTCTCCAAAAGTCTATCATACCTAAGTTTTCTAAAATTCTATTTCTCTCCTTAACTTCTTTCATGTTTACTTTGTAGTTTGATTTATCTAGTTCTGATGGGGCAAGGTTGAGATTCCCCACTAGTATATTTTGTTGTCTAATTTCTTCTTGCAGCTCTCTTAGCTTGTCTTCTAGGAATTTGGATGCTGTATCACTCAGTGAACTTGGTGTTTAGTATTGATATCGATTCATTATCTATGGTATTCTTTAACAAATGTAATTTCATTCTCTGTCTCTTTTAATTAGATCTATTTTTGTTTTAGCTTGATCTGAGATCAGGATCACTACCACTGCTTTTTATTCACTTCAACTGAAGCATAATAGATTCTACTGCAGCCTTTTACCTTTACTCTGTATGTATCACTCTGCCTTAAATGTGTTTCTTGTAGGCTAATGACTTTTAATACAGTCTACAATCTGCATCTGCTTTATGAGTTTATTCCATTCACATTCACAGTTAAAATGACTAACTACATTTCCCGTCTTCTTATTTTCCCCAAGTTATATTTTTCTCTTTCTTTTCCCCCTTTCCCTCCTCATCAGTGTTTTGCTTCTGGCCACTCCCTTCCTCAAACATCCCTCCTTTTTTACAATCCCTCCTACTTTTTTACCTCTTTCCCCTTCTACTTTTGTCTCCCTTCTGTTAGCTTCCCCTTTCCTTTCCCCTTTCCCCTCCTACTTTCCTATAGCATGAGATAAGTTTCTCTGTGAGCTAAATAAATCTGTTGGTCTCTCTTTGAGCCAAAATTGATAAAAATAAGGCTCACACAATGTTCAGCCCCCTTCTTTCTTTCCCTCAACCATAATAGGACATTTTTGTCTCTTCATGTAATGTAATTTACCCATTTCCTCTTCTTCCAATGTAATCCCCTTTCCACCTTTAGTTGCTTTTATATATTACCACAATAAAATCAGATTATACCTACACCCTCTAAGTATACCCATAACAGAAATACAGTTCTCAAGAGTTAAGCATATCATCTTCCCCATATAGGTGCATAAGTTTTTGACTTTTAAAAGAAACAGTTATTTTTCTTTTGTTTTAATGTGTTTATGTTTCTCTTAATTTCTGTATTTGGAGATCAAAGTTTCTGGTCAGCTCTGGCCTTTTCATCAGAAATAAATGAAATTCACTTGTTTCATTGGATGTCCATCTTTTCCCCTGAAAGATAATGCTTAATTTTGCTGGATAATTGATTCTTAGTTTCAATCCAAATTCCTTTGCCCTCCAGAATATTATATTCTAGGCCTTTTGATCTTTTAATGGGGAAGCTGCTATATAATGGATAATCCTGATTTTGACTCCTTGATATTTGAATTGTTTCTTTATGACTGCTTGCAATATTTTCTCTTTGATCTGATAATTCTGGAATTTAGCTACAATATTCCTTGGAATTTTCATTCTGGATCTCTTTCAGGAGGTGAATAGTGTATTTTTTCAATGGCTCTTTTACTTTCTGGTTCTAGGACATCAGGACAGTTTTCCTTGATGATTTCTTGAAAGATGTTGTCTAAGCTTTTTTTTTTATCATGGTTTTCAGGTAATTCAATAAGTCTTAGATTGTCTCTTCTGTATCTGATTTCCATGTCAGTTGTTTTTCCCATAATGTATTTTACTTTTTCTTCTATTTTTTCACTTTGGAGGTTTTGTTTGATTCATTCTTTTTTATATTTTATTAAATTTTTTATTTACAAAACATATGCATGGGTAATTTTTCAACATTGACCCTTGCAAAATTTTCTGCTTTAAATTGTCCCTACCTTCCCCCCATCCCCTCCTCTGGATGGCATGTATTCCAATACATTTCAAACATGTTGAAAATATATGCTAAATCCAATATATGTATACATATTTATACAGTTATCTTGATGCACAAGAAAAATTGGAACAAAAAGGAAAAAAAACCTGAGAAAGAAAACAAAATGCAAGCAAACATAAACAAAAAGAATGAAAATACTATGTTGTATTCCACACTCAGTTCTTACAGTTCTCTCTCTGAGTGTACATGGCTCTCTTCATCACTGAACAATTGGAACTGGTTTAAAACACTCATTGTTGAAGAGAACTATGTGTTTGACTGCTTCTTGATGTCTCATTGAGTCATTCACTTCCATTTGTTCAATTATACTTTATAGTGAATTATTTTCTTCATTTACCTTTTTAACCTCCTTTTCCATTTGGTCAATTAAACTTTTTTTCCCTGAGGCAATTGGGGTTAAGTGACTTGCCCAGGGTCCCACAGCTAGGAAGTGTTAAGTGTCTGACACCAGATTTGAACTCAGGTCCTCTGGACTTCAGGGCTGGTGCTCTATCCACTGCACCAATAGCTGCCCCCAATTGAACTTTTTAATGAGCTGTTTTTTTCATTGGATTTTTTTTTACTATTTCACCAATTCTATTTTTAGGGAATTGTTCTGTTTCCATTTCACCGAATCCATTTTTAAAGGAGTTGTTTTGTTTTACAATTTTCACTAAATCTTTTTTAAGGAGTGATTTTCTTCAGACAATTTCTGTGTTTCCTTTTCCAAAGCTCTCATTTACTTTCCCCATTTTTCTCCTCACTCTCCTTTAAGATACTTTTTGAATTTTTACAAGAGAGCCTTTTGAGACCAACTCACATCACTCTTGGAGGATTTATTTAGAGGCATTTTGCCTTTAGTGTCCTCAGAGTTTGAGGTCTGTTCTTCCCTGTCTCCATAATATCTATTTATGGTCAGAGCTGATTTTGCTTTTTTGCTCATTTTTAAAATTTGAGGTCTGTTCTTAGGACAAAGGGAAGATTGTCCCAAGCTTATACTACAGGCAACAGTAGCTTCACACTGCCTTGGGACCAATGCTACCAGCTTCCTTCCTGTGGTGGGTGGGTGTGACCAAATTCCCCTTTTTATGCTGGGCTTTAGGGGTTAACTATTTCCCTCCTGTAGTTGTGTTGGAGGCATAACAGATAGTTTGCTTATCCACTGGCTTCCAAACCAGGTCAAAGTAGCCATTGTACCTGTATTTTGGCTAAGAGCCTACCATTATATTCCCCCAAGTAGAGGGAGGTCTCTCTGCCATGGGTCTACCTGCTCTGTGTCGTCACTGGGCCTTGCTCCCCCTCTCCCTAATTGAGATACACCTTTCCTGAAGTTCTTCCAAAAATATCTTCTACTGGAAATTTGTTAGAGTCCAAAGATTTGTGGGTTCTGTCACTCCAAAACCACTTCAGAGGTTTGATATGGTCTTGAATCTGAGGGAAGTCAGGAAGAGCTCAGACATGTCTACTCTCTGCCATCTTGGGTCTGCCCTCCCTCCAGTAACTTCTGAAGGCAAAGTCTTCAAAAGAATTCAAGCTTTGGGAAAGTCAGGTCCATTAATTTTTGTAAAATCTTTCTCTCTGCTCAGAAAAATGGTAAATATGAATTAAGTATTCTCCGTTGTTCACTCTAAGTCTCTAGTGAATAAAAAAAACGGAGGACTTTGGTGGGAGACCTCTAGCCCAATATTGAACCATTTAATCTATTTCTCTTCCCTATTGGGTGTTCCATTGTTGTAATTTGGGGCTTATTCACTGAAGAGCAAATATAAGTTGACAATGGAATGGTTAGTCATGTGTAACCTAAAATCAGATTTTAAAGTCAGAAAAGTATAAAGGGCAAATCTCCTAAGAGACAGAAATAAATTTTGAGAAGGATGGACTCCTCCTTACAACAAATTGAGGGAATGTGAAGAAGGGAGATGAGTAATCAGCTGTTCAAACCTCAGAAATCCAAACAGCTTAAGCAATGCAATCCTGCCCTCTGTTTCTCTTTACTGTTGTATCACATGATCTTGATATCCCAGATTTGCTCCTCATTCCTCCAAGTCTCTATTCAACTCTGAGATGACTGTTGGTCCCCCATGCTAAGTTGCTCTACATTCTCACCTCCATGCCACGGATTCCCTAGTTCCCTTCAACGCTCATGTTAAGTTCCATATACCTTAAAAGGTGCAGATAATATTCTACACCCTACCCAAAGTACAAATTTTGTACTTTACCTTTCATATTTCTTATATAATCAATGTTTGGATCTTGAAATCCCACAGGGTGTCACAATCACATTTGCTTATTTGTGAAGATAATTCTTACCAGTAGACTAAGAACTTTTTGAGAGAAAGGGCTACCTCTCCTTTGTCTTTCCTTCACTAATGACTCACATAGCACTTGGCACATAATAGGTGCTTAATAAATACCTATTAATTAACTTACTGATAATCAATAGAAAATCCTCTTTCCTCCATTATTCCTGATCAGTCCGATCCTGCGGCATATGATTTCCAAATTTCCAATTTCCAAATTTATTAGCTCAGTCACTCAAATCAAAGTATAGGCTTCCCTGTATCCTGCATCCCACATTGATTGAGATGACTCCTTTTCAATGTATTGTTGAAAGTAATCAGTGACCTTTCATTTTCACTTTCACTCTAACTGCAGGCCGGACTAAAGACCTGCCAGATGAAATAAAGAGAAAATTTCAGCAAATATGTGAAAAATTTGGAATTAAAAAGCATCATATTAGAGATCTCTCGAATAATGGTAAGCTCTTCTCATCTCTTTCTTATTCCTCATTTTCCCTGTATGACTTGGAGGAAAGAATTGCATAGAATGAAAACATTCTGGTTGATTCCCCTGTCCTTTTCCAATCTTATTTCCCTTTCCTCTGGGAGAGTGACAACAAGTTTTGAGAAGGTTCATGTATGAGAATCACTGGTATCTTGCTTTGTTTTCATAGATCGATGTGAGGAGCTTAGATAAGAAAATTTGTCCTGACATGCAGGTTTGTAAACTTTGACCATGGGATTATTTCCTGAGGGTTATATTTCTTAAGAAAACCAAAGTGGGGTGTTCTGGTCTTTAAATGCATGAAGTGTGATAGCTAGAGTTCTGTTTGGGGAGACCCTATGAGTTTTCATGTGCTGTTAAAAGTCTTTAGTATAGCTTGATCACCCTTTGGTCATCCTGACATTTTGTGGTAAAGCAAATATTTGAAGAGGGGGAGTGAGGGTGATTCACACTCTGTGCTTTCCCTCTTTCTCTACTTTCCCAAAATTAATATATATGAGATTAATATGAGGATGTGGAATGGTCAGAAGAATGAGGTCTCAAGGGAAGTTATGGGAAAGGATCAAACTAAGGAATTAGGACAAGGATGTGGAGGGATATCAGTGTTAGGAAATGGGGTAAAGTTTTGGAATAATGATTGGAGTGACAACATAGATTTGTAATCCATTTAATCTAAATGCACCCATCTAGTTCAAGAAGGATTTTTGTGCTTTTCAACCTTCTAAAAATGTCTCTGTGTTTCCTGGTCTGAGGGTTAGAGGAATAAGGATTTTTATCTGTCTTCTTTTCAACCTCATCAAATTCCATTCTCAGTGGATTCCTCACTCATCCCAGAAATATTACTGAATCCCCTGAATTTGGGAATTTTTCAACTTTCTTCTAAGCTCTACCTCCTACTTCCAATTCCTAAGATACTTTGTGATATTATATAATCATGATTCTTTCATTGTCTCACAGGAATTTCTCGGATAAACCATCCTTGGGTTTCTGTAAACGCTTTCCTCCAAAGAATGGCTAATATGGATGAAGAAAATTTCTACTGGATTTCTTTTCTCTCCTCCAAATTCCCAGGGGACTCTCTTCCCCTCCCTATTCTGCCTTATCACAGGCAGCACTTTTGCCTGCAAATGTCTAATAAATGATTAATGCAGTACACTGTGTCCTATGTATATTTGGGAATCTGGGGGAAGTGGGCAGAGATTTCAAGAGCAGTAGCAGAAGATATTCTCAGGTTTGTGGAAATTCAAATTTTAAACTATACATGCTATTGATCCCTTTTGTTTTTAATAGTACTTATTAATGTTTATGTAGCACCCATTTATGTACTGATTCTTTCCTTAGAACTTTGTACCTCCTTTTGGCTACACGTTCTACCTCTCTTCTCTCCTTCTCCCTTGCTCCAACTCATCACCAATTTGGTACTGACAGCCCTTCAGTATGGACGCTCAGAATGTCTGTAAAAGGTATTCTGGGAAATCTATATGCCCAAACTAGCTGTCTAGCTTTCAGTGCAGTCCTTTTCATTGATAGTTGGTCACTAGACACAATTAACACAAAGCAAAGGCATATATTATGTTACTTAGAGTAAGTACATTTAGAGTAACACACTAAGAAAATCTAGAAATATGATGAAAGAATGTTAATACATTTTCCTTTCTCTTTCTAGGAGTTTAAGGGTTGACTTAGCTACTTAGAAGCTGTCATATTAAATTTTCTTTTTTCTTGACATTGTTGTTTGCTTTTGTGCTCATTCTGTTTCTACCAATAATTCCTGATGATTTGTCTCAAACAATTCTGTTTGTACATGTAAATCTCTTTCTGTTGTCATGGTGTTCATATACATCTTGAGACTGACTAGTCTCAAGCTTCTTGAATTGGGGACTGTGAAAGCCTAGCTAGTTCCCTGCCTTCTGTAATAACTTTTTGGGAGAAAACTCACCAAAAGTTAATAGGAGTCTTTCCTTCGGGTATGGAAACTTCTTCCTACTTAATCAAATTGGCACTGCACCATCTTCTCCCCTCCCACAGAACTGCACCCCTTTTGGTCATATAACTGAATAGAAATAGTGTTTTCTACCTGTTCTAGTTTGTGTGTGTTGGGAAGAAAGAGAAGGGAAGTCAATCTATGATACTGTCATGAAATGACTAAGTAGAGGACACCACAGTCAGAACTTGAAACCTGAATCAATCAGATTATTTGTGCTGACTGGAGAATCGGGACTAGGTAATTAGGACAAATGGGAGAAAGCACAAGATAATTCGACCCTTTTATATTATTTCCAAAGTGTTTATCCTTTGTAATATTATAGTCTACCCCATCTTGATGCAGATTTAATTACTTTAGATTTGGATTGTTTTCTCTTTTTTAAATATGTTGAGTTATAGTGGTATAAACCTTGAGCCAAGGTACCCAAAGAATTTGAGAGCAGAAACTATCTCTATTTTTATTTTTGTATCCCCTGTACCTGACAAATAGTAAATAAACTTAAAAAGTAATCTTTTATCCATTTATTAAAACAAATCTCCTCCTTATTATATAAATCCCATTTTTTTTCCAGCAACAGGTAGTTTTGAAATGACACTCAGGATTGGCAAGGCCTATGAAATATCCTTTATTAGCATAGAAGTCTAAATTCTCATATCACATGGCCTTGAATCATGGAAATCATCAAGTCACAAAATCTGAGAATTGGAAGGGACTTTAGGGGGGCATGATGTCTAATCTATACATGAAATGAAGCTTCATTAAAATATACTTGAAAATTAGTCATCCAAGTTTTATTTGATGACCTCAATGGGAGAGGAATCCATCATATATTGAGTCAGCTCATTATACTTTTTGATGTCTCTAACATTTCCAGATACCAAACCTAAATTTTGCTGTTTATGACATCTACTTTTTTTGTGTCTGATTCTTTTTTTTTACATTTTAAAATTTCTAACTTATTATTTTTAAATATATACATAGTTATCAACATTCACTCTTGAAAAACTTTGTGTTTCAATACTTGCTCCTTTCCTTTCTCCTACCCCTACCATAAACAGCAAATAATCAAATACATGTCAAACATGTGCAATTCTATATATGTACATATATATTTCAACAATTATCATGTTGCCCAAGAAAAATCAGATCTAAAATGAAAAACACAAAAAGAGAAAAACAAAAAGCAAGCAAACAACAAAAAAGATGAAAATACTATGTTATGATCCACACTTAGTCCCCACCATCTTCTGTCAGATGTAGATGGTCCTCTCCAATCACAAGACCATTGGAACTGGCCTGAATCATGTCACTATTGAAAAGAGCCATATCCGTCAGAATTTATAATCATATAATCTTTTTGTTGCTGTGTACAATGTTCTCTTGATTCTACTCACTTCACTTAGCATCAGTTCATGTAAGTCTCTGCAGGACTTTCTGAAATCATCCTGCATATTGTTTCTTATAAAACAATAATATTCTATAAAAGTCATAGACCATAACTTATTCAGCCATTCTCCAATTAATGAACATGCACTCAGTTTCCAGTTTCTTGCTACTACAAAAAGGGCTGCTACAAATATTTCTGTACATGGAGGTCCTTTTTCCTTTTTTATGATTTCTTTGGGATATAGTTTTTTTCCTGATTCTTATCTCATGACCAAATAAAATGAGTATAATTCCCTTCTCCATAGAAGAACCCTTCAAATACTTGGTTACAGCTATTGTTTCCACCTAAATTTACTTTTCTCCAAGCTAAACACAGTTAATTCCTGCAAATAATACTCATATGTCATTGACTCAACTTCTTTTACAACCCTCCTCTATACATTCTCCAAGTTTTCAATCTCCTACTTAAGCTATGTTACCTAAAACTAAATACAGTACATCAAATGAGTCCAATGATTGCAGAGTACAGTGGGTCTATCAACTCCCTATCCCTGGAAGCCATGTCCCTCTTAATATGGATTAAAATTGAATTTGTTTTTTTAGCTGCTACAACTTGGTACTGACATATTGAGCCTGAAGTTTATTAACAAAAACAGGTATTTTCCAGAACACCCTCCTGGATAACAAAAGGACTTGGGGGTTTGAGTCTGGAAAAACTGAAGGAACCTCATTTGATTAGGAACCTCAGGCCCATCTGTGCTACTGAGACTTGGCCCTGGGCAAGAAGGAACCATCACAACCAGTGAGTACAGAAGCAGTGGGGCAGAGAGGCTGCTGACTGCAGTCACTTAAAGGAGAATGGAGTTTTTGGTTTGGAGTTCCAAGTCAGAGGGAAGTGCTGAAGTGAAACTAGAAGTACCATCTCTTCTACCCCAGGATTAGAAGTAATTACACTAATAGTTCTCATTAAAAAAAATTTTGACAGGAAAGAAGAAAGAATCCAACCATAGATATTTATTGTAGGAATAGGGAAGTTCATCTTCAGAGGAGGACAGTGAAGTAAAAAAAGCCTCTTCTAGCCCAAAGAGTAACATTAAATAGCTACCTCTCCAGAAAGAATTTATAGAACTCAAAAAAGACTTTATAAATGAAATGAGATGGGGCAGCTAGGAGGCGCAGTGGTTAGAGCACCAGCCCTGAAGTCAGGAGGACCTGAGTTCAAATCTGGTCTCAGACACTTAACATTCCCTAGCTGTGTGACCCTGGGCAAATCACTTAACCCCAATTGCCTCAGCAAAAAGCAAAAAAAAATAAATAAAAAAATAAAAAATAAATAAATGAAATGAGAGACTGAGGAAAAAATTGTTAAAAAGAACCATCCAAGAAAAACAAAAGATCATGAAAAAAAATTAGCCAGGTAAAAAGGAGATAGAGTGTATTAAGAAGGAAAATCTTTAAAATTAAAATTGGGCAAGAGGAAGCTGTGGAAGCTAAAGGAGACTAAGAAACAACAAAACAAAAAATAAAGAATGGAAATTAAAAGTGAATGTCAAACATTAGAAAAACAACAGATATGAAGAACATATCAAGAAGAAAAAATATAAGAATAAATGGACTACCTAAAAGCTGTGGGCAAAAAAACACACTTACCATAATAATGCAAGAAACAATCAAAGAAAATTGTCCTGGTGTGATAAAACACAAGGGAAATTAGAAAATCCACTATTCACCACTTTAAAGAGATTCGCTATGTAAAACACATAAAAATATTACTGCCAGGTCAAAAAAAATTTTTTGCAAGGAAAAAAAATTGTGTTTGCATGCATGTATGTATATACATAGACAGATATGTGTATGGACACATGTGTGAATATGTGTATATACATGTGTTATATGTGAGTAGATATAAATATATTGTGCTTAACTGTACCCTGCTTGGGGAAGGCGGGGGGAGAATTAAAGGAGGAAAAAGAATAAAGTAAAAAGTGCACAGGAGGGAACAAAAGAATAATCTCCAAAGAAGCAAAGAAAAGATGGATAGAATGAGGGGCAGCTAGATGGCATAGTGGATAGAGCACCAGTCCTGAAGTCAGGAGGACCTGGGTTCAAATCTGGCCTCAGACACTTAACATTCCCTAGTTGTGTGACCCTGGGCAAGTCACTTAACCTCAATTGCCTCAGAAAAAAAAAGATGGATAGAATGAATATATAATCTCCTCTATTATTGTATATGCTTTCTTGGAATGGACATTGATGATTAAATATTTTGAATCCTCTCTGATTTTCTACTGGGCATTGACAATGTTTTTTTTTTTCATTTTCCTTTTTTTTTCTATTTTTCTTTTTCTTATTTTGTATTTAATTTTAAATAAACAAAGAAAAAAACCTAAGATACCACCACATATTTATCACATTGACTAATATGGCAACAACAAAAAATGACAAATATTGGAGGGGACAGAGAAAAATGGAAACATGAAGGAACTGTTGGTCATCTTAAATAAATTGATCCAACACTTCTGAAAAGCAATTTAGATTTTTTCAAAACCACATATGATT
>JAJPUD010025786.1:0-17190 GCA_023553655.1 Myrmecobius fasciatus
TTCTGTGTTTGGATGTCGAATTTTTTGTTCACATCTGGTCTTTTCATTAGAAACAGGGGAAATTCACCCACATCATTGAATGACCATCTTCTTGCCTGGAGGATAATGCTCATTCTAGCTGGATAGGATATTCTTGGCTGTAATCCAAGTTCCTTTGTCTTTCGGAATATCTGCTTCCAGGCCCTATGATCCTTCAATGTGGAGGCTGAGAGATCGTGTGTGATTCTAATTATTGATCCTCAGTATTTGAATTGTTTCTTTCTAGCTGCTAGCAGAATCTTTTCCTTGGTGCTATAGTCCTGAAATTTAGCCACGATATTCCTTGGGGTTTTATTTTTGGGGTCTCTTTCAGGAGGTGATCGGTGAATTCTTTCAATGGTGATTTTTCCCTTTGATTCTACAATCTCAGAGCAGTTTTCTTTCAGGATTTCCTGGAAAATAGTGTTTAGATTCTTTTTTTCATCATGGCTTTCAGGAAGTTCAATAATCCTTAGATTGTCTCTCCTAGATCTATTTTCCAAGTCAGTTGTTTTTCCTAGGAGATATTTCATATTTTCTTCTAATTTTTTCATTTTTTTGTTTTTGTTTGACTGATTCTTGAAGTCTTATTGAGTCATTCACTTGCATTTGTTCAATTCTTATTTTTAAAGTGTTGTTTTCTTCAGTTACCTTTTTAAGCTCCTTTTGTAACTGGCCAATTGAATTTTTTTTGTTCATTGCACTCTTTTTCCACTTCACTAATTTTATTTTTCAATAAATTGGTGTCTTTTTTATATCTCTTTTGCAGGGCATCATATCCTTCTTGCAAGATATTGTATCCTTCTTGCACCAATTTCAATTTATTTTCCCATTTATCTTCCAGCTCTTTTATTAGGTTCTTTAAGCAATCTTCCAGAAAGGCCTTTTGACAAGGGGACCAGGGATGGTCCTTAATAACTTCCTTTGGAGTTTTGTCTAAAGGAACCTCAGGATCTGGGGTCATCCCTTCTTTTTCTTGATAAAAGCTGTCTCTAGTGAGAGCTCTCTTTTGCTTCTTCATTTTTTTTTAGACAGGGTGGATATCTCTTTAAGTTAGGGGAAAAAACATCGGTGGCTGAAAGGTGGTTGAAGATCTTTGCCCTGGGGCACTTCAGTGAATTAACTTAAGGTGCTGGGTTGGTGGGGGCTAGGACTAAGCCTGAATTACTCCTTAAACAAGGCAAGTCTGCCAGAACACCTGCCCCCAATCAGGGCAGAGTGTCCCGAGTGCCTCAGATAAACTCCAGGTGTTTGGAATTTGGAGTTTGGAGTTTCTGCCAAGATGAGCTGAGATGAGTCTCACTCTCACTTCAGGCCTACACCAGAGTCCTCTGACACCGGAGTCCTCTGTTTATCCCTCTGTCCAAGTTACACAAACCTGATGTGAAGTTCTTCAGAGATATCAGCAAGCAGTGTCCAAATATTTCTGGATTCATTGACTTGAAGATCAGTTCAGAGGCTTATTTTATTGTTGATTTGAGAAAAGATCAGAGGAGGATGCAGAGAGTCACCTTTTCACTCCGCCATCTTGGCTCCGCCCCTCTGTTTTCAATTTATTGAATAGCGATGTCAGTTCCTCACATTAGGAAGCTCACTTTGACAGCTGAAAGGAGGGTGGACTTGAGTAGGATTAGATTTTTTGGAGGGAAAATATCCAACACCTTATTGTAGTAATCTAGGCATGAGGTGATACATCAGCATTTTGACAGCATCAGAGTAAAGAGAGGTGATTAAAGGTAAAACCCACTGATCATAGCAAATTTTATTTATGAGGAGTCTGGGAATGTCAAATTACACTGAGATTATTAACCTGAACTCCTAAAAGGGATGATGTGGTATCCTTAATGTAACAGAAATATCAGGAAAAGGATGAGAATTTTTAGGAAAGCAAATGAGTTCATTTTTTAAAATTTTGAGTTTTAGGTATGCAATAGACAATTTGAGGTGTGAGAATAGAGGTCATTAGCAACATAAGGCATTAATAAGTAAATCTGCAAACAATAAGCATATGTGTGCTGATTTAATCTAAGGGAATTTATGAGATCACTAATATAATGGGATGAAGGGGAAATAGATGGTTCAAGACAAAGATGTAGAAGATACTTAATATTAGTGACTATGACATTGGATGAAGATCTAGCAATAGAAAATGAGGAGAAGTGAAATAGATGGAGGAGAAGAGCAGAAAAAAAACTTTCAATAGAATTTCAAAGAGGAGAGGATAACTGATAGGTTAGGTAAGGAAGGTAAGAGGTAAGGAATAAGAAAAGACTACTGGATTCAATGATAAAGAAAGAGTAGTTACTTTGGATAGCAAAAGTTTTAGTAATATGATGAGATCAGAAGCTAATTATAGAAAGTTAAGAAAAAAAATGTGAACAAATAAGATGTAGGGCTCTATTTTCAAATATCCTTTTCAGAGATTAGCCACTAAATGAAGGAGAGAAATGGAAATCTATGGCTAGCAGAAATAGATACACATTGTTAATCTTAAATTGTTACACTGGGTATGGATCAATTATTTTCTTTGTGCCTAATATCTATTTCTCAGAGTAGAATGTTTGATGTTGACCGATACTTTGAAGTCTAGCTGGATTGTCCATCATCACACATATGGATTATATCTTATATGTTGCTCTCATCCTCCTGCTTCTTCTCTTCCTCCCACTTCTCCTTGTCTTTTTCTTCCTTCCATTCTTCTTTCTTCATTCAATCAACAAAAGCATATTAAGCACCTACTGTTTACCAGACATATTGCTTGGTGTTGAGTATAAAAAAATGTTAAAATTATATAGTTCTTGTTTCATAGTACTTACACAGAGAAAGGAGAATGTAGAAGTTACAGCAAGTTCACTAACTACCTACTATGTTTATAGGATTTATGAGAAGTTCAGAAGGACTGATGCTAATGGCATGAGGGCTTGCTGAACCCTTTTCAGTGCTGCTCATCCTTCATTAGTGTCCATCTTTCACCCAGTTCTCAACTCTGGTTCCAAGAAGTTGTAGCATGCACAAAAAGTAACCAAATTGAGAATAACCAATAAGACTCAAAAAAGTTGATGAGTTAGGGCAATGTCTGTCCCAAACAGATGAATATTATTCCTGGTATATGAGAACAATTTGTTCCAACAGCCAGAAAAATGCAGACAATTAAGACACCAGAGTCATCCATTGCCTCCCAGGCCGTTGCTACTTATTCTAAATTTTGTCTTGTAACAGAACTTTGTACATTGTGAGTCTAATGATTTTAAGCAACTGTATCTGACATATCTAATTTCTATGTAATTTAATGTCACTAGTTTTGCATCTATTGATTATTGTTTATATGGCTTTTATAGTAAGAAAATGTTAGAATTTTTGCTTTTTTATTCACATCTTTGTGCTCTAGGACGTGATTTCCAAAGTTATCTTAGAGTTTATTCTGTTATGATTTTATGTCATCTTTTTTTTTCAAATTTGCCCAGTTCTAAGGAGGGGAACTAAAGTTTCCAGTTGTATTACCGCATATATCTTTTAGGTATTCAACTAGATTTTTCTTTATTGATTTTAATGTCATATGCCAATAGTTGAATCAATGAAATCCCAGATGCAGTCTCTATCCCTACAAAGGAAAGTTTT
This sequence comes from Myrmecobius fasciatus, assembly GCA_023553655.1. Classification (NCBI taxonomy): domain Eukaryota; kingdom Metazoa; phylum Chordata; class Mammalia; order Dasyuromorphia; family Myrmecobiidae; genus Myrmecobius; species Myrmecobius fasciatus. The sequence goes on from JAJPUD010025786.1 coordinate 3,637, forward strand.
CCTCTATTTAGCTATTGATTAGAAAATGCAAAACTTTTTTCTAGGTATTTTCTCATTGTTTCTTCCTTCCTCCTGTTTAAAGAACTGATGATTATCTATTCTTTAAAAATAACCATCTTTGTCATTTTTTGTTCTTTTTACCATTAGGGAATTATTTTCCTATTGGAACTACCCTTAACATCCATTTGGTATCCATCTTTTCATAATGAGTATCAATTCAAATATTCAAGAAATATCAATATTAACAAGCTTTATTCCCTCCTCTTCAGAAGATGTCTTTCCGTTAGCCTGGTATATGACAATATGGCATAGGAGATTAGGGTATTCAGCTTGATTTCAGCAAGGACTAGGTTTGAATGCCACCTAAAACACATAAGTTTTGCAAACATCATTTATTTTAATCAAAATAAAGACAAGCAAAAACTATGGGAGAGAGGAAAATAAAAACTATGGGAGAACATTTGATTTGGAGTCTGATTAAGATTACATGTACTGCATTTTCTTTAAGTCAAAGCATTATTTTCACAAAAGTTTGAAAGGCCAAATAGCTTGAGTAACCACTTGGCAATTAGGGTCAATGGGAAGAAAGTGTATAAACTATAATTCTGTATCCAAGTAATGTTAGGGAATTGAAAGACTGCTAAATACTCACTCTTTTTCAGACAATAGCCTAGCTACAGGGTCTGTTAAAACAGTTCATCAAAACAGCAATTGGCAGCCTGGTTCAATGAACAATTAGCTGAGAAAATATTCCATCTGTGGGTTCAGCAAGTCAAAACATATTTACGTTAGTGATTTCAGAAAATCTTTGTTAGTGATTTTCATAAACTAGTCTATGTCCTTTGATCAGGATCCAGTATCTTCCCCTACACTACTATAAGTTTCACTTCACAGTTGTGGAAATTGAGGTAGAAATGTTAAGCGATTTGCCTAGAATTGTGAAGTTACTAAGCATCTGAGAATGGATCTGAATCCAGTTTTTTTCTGAATCTACTCCCAAAGGTATATTCAATGTGCTACCTAATGGTGATCAAAGCTAAGTCAACCATGCAATATGTTAACTAAATTCCAGTGATGGGATAAAGACTTAAATCGGGGATACAAGACAAATCCTCTCGGAAATAGCACTGCAGAAAAGTTGTGATATGAACTATATATTCTGAGAGGTTTATGTGAAACTGGTGAGCTTTCCAGTCTTGCAGGACAGGCTAGAAAGCTAGAGAGGTGAGAAGTGGAATTCTGGTCCGAAGAACAGCTAGATTCTAAAATAACTAGACTGACTGAATCAGTGAGTCCATGAAAGGTAATAATGTGCAATCAGACTTAAGCAATGGCTGAGTGTAAGCTGATTATTTTTAGTTGCCTTCCTGAGGTTGTCCCGAGCAACAGTTTCTGACTCTGATGCCTTTTACAAGCTACTTCACAATGTAATTTTTAAGGTGCCAGCTTACCTCACAACAGGACAGAGTCTTTTGAACAGTAAATTAAACAGAAAATGAAACTGGCTTCATGACACTAACGTATAAATCTGTCATCCTCAATGTGTTCATTTCAAGAGGCCATTGTGATGAAAAAAAGCAACTTTGCCTGAAAACCAAGACATAAAAATCTGGAGATTCTGAGCAGTAATCATCTTTAGTGATTGTGTGTGTATGCATGTGTGTGTGTATGTGTGCATGCTAGTGTGTACTTGGTATGTGATCAGCTTTTACATTTACCATCTTATTTGCTATCACAATGAGTTCTGTCTTTAAAGGTACCAGGTCCTAGGTTCAAAACTTAGTTCTTCTTACTAGCTATATGACATTGATCAAGATAATTAAAAACCTTTAATCTCAGTTTCTTCATATGTAATTAGGTTTGGACAATATGAAACGATATGTATTTTTCTTATTCTTAGATCTCAGTTTACTCTTCTGTTATGACAGGATTAGACTAGATTATTTGGAAATGACTTTTCCCATTTTTAGTCTATAATTCTAATATCTTGAAATGTCCCTTCATTATTACCTAAATACCTGATCTCCCCCCCTTCCATGAGCACAACCAACCAACTGTGTTATACTTATAAATAATAATATTTCACAAAGCATTTTAGGGCATAGGGAAAATACAGTTAATATCATAGAATCTAAGGAGCTATGGAGTGTTCAGTGCCCCCCAAACCTCTAATCATGAATGCCCAAACATACCCAAAATGTGCTCATCCATTTGGGATTTTGAAATACTTAATAAAATGTCACCTCTAGCTCTCAAAAAAAATCTCTTAGGAGCAAGAAATGGAGGGAGGTTTTCCATAATCATGTTAAAAAATCTTTCTATTTGCCTGCTACTTGTTCTGCTATTTGAGCCATTGTCTTTCACATGGTGGTCTATTAAATATTTGAACACATATAACAGACTTTTTCTAAACAATCCCTTTCTCTTCCAAGATAAACATCCCTTCCAGCTTCAAGTGGTCTTTATATGGTAGAAGTTTAAGAAATCCGCATCTTATTGGCTCCTTTCTATTTTTTTTAAATACCATTACTAAATTGCGGTTTTCCAAAATGCACATAAGAATCCAGATGAGCTCTGTGGAGGGTGGAATATAGAATAATTTGCACTTCCTTATTTTATTTCTGGAAGCCGTTTCTGTCAGTGCTTGTATTAGCTTTCTTCTCTGCCATTTCCAAATGGTGACATATTGAGCTTACAATCCATTAAATCTCTAACCTTCCCCCCTCCCTCCTGATCTTCTAGCAGATGAACTTGTGTTTATATAAGAGGAGAAAAATATTCCAAAAATAATTCCATATATCTGTGATTGCACAGAGAAAATAAAATTTATTTATTTTGCAAAATAAAAAAACTATTATAAGGCATATTCACTTAATCTGTCCTTTTTAATTTAAATATAATTCAATTAAAGTAATGCCTTCCCCTGAAGATATCAAGTTAATCGTCGGGCTATATATGAAAGTTATTGCTCATAAATAACTGAAATTTTGTTCAGGTTTATCATCAGGATGATCTATTGATTGTCAATACTTGATATCTCCTCATTCCTGTTTAGTTATAATTTTCCTCTTGAATAAGTCAATAAAAATCTATTACACACCTACTATGTGCCAAACTCTGTGTTATGTACTGGTTTTGATAGTTATAACAGTTTATTGACTAAAGGCTAAAAACATTCAATGATTATGGTAACGGATCTTGGAGCTTATGTTTCTCTTTGACTGAATTAACCCAGATCTAGGGAACCTGCTGATAGGAATTTTTAAAATGGGATGTGGTAGGACTTTGACTTTGGTGCCTGAACTCATGGAAGTTAGGTAGTTCAGTAGTTGCAGCATTGAATCTGGAATCACTAAGATCTGAGTTGAAACCATTCCTCAGACATGTATTGGCTATCTGACCTTGGACCAGTCACATCCTCTTAGTTTCTGTCTATTTACAATTTATAGGATAGTTTGTTTTCAATTTAATAAGTCAAAATTATGATTTGTTTTCACATAAAGAAAAACAAAAGGAAATTTCTTATTATAGAAACAGGACAATATAAACTTTATAGCAATAAAATCTGATTTATTTTAAATGGCATGTCATTTAAAGTATAAAGTACAGATTAAATGAAGTGTAAATTACATAGAGAACAACACCATAATACTAGGAAAATTATTATTCCCCTCTCAGGCCTTAACAGAAGAAGAAACAAATGGGATATTATGGAACTGGGAAAATGGAGAATAGATAAAGCAATTAAAACACAAAAAGAATACTGAAAATATGCATTTTTCTCAATGCAAAAATTGCTACTCTCCAAAAATATTTCATATCAACAATAATGATAACAAAATAACATTTATGTAGCACTTACTCTGTGCCAACCTCTGTGCTAAATTTTTCATAAGTGTTGGTTCATTTGTTCCTCACAAAACATTGAGAGGTCATTGTTGTTATTATTCCCATTTTATAGATAAAAAGATTGAGGTAAGCAGAGATTAAATGATAAACCCATGTCCCATAACTAATAAAGCTGGAATTGAATTTAGGTGTTTTTTATTCCATATCTGACTAACTACCAAACTACCTAGTTGCCCCTAGATAATTCATGCATTAAAAGCTTAACAGGACTACTACATAAACACTTCACAAATTGTAAGATAACAAAATTAGAGTCAATATGGGATACATACACCAAAATATGTAGATCTAAATAGAAAACTGAAACAATTTTTAATAATGAATGGCTTATAGGCTAAATCATAGATACATCAACTATGTCAGGGGTAAGGATAATCATGACATAGGTAAACATTTCTACAACGGAGATAAATCAATAAAAACTATAGTGATCAGGGAATGGCTGCAGTAGAAAATAGCTCCTGAGCTATATTTTGAAAGAAGCTAAGGAATCTGGGACATATAGTTGGGTTGGGATGTCATTGCCAGTAGGGAACCAACCTGTGTACCTATCAAAGGTACAAAGGCATAAGTGCTTTCTGACTAACAAATGGGACAATATGATTGAACATAGAATTAGAGAAAGTGAAGTGAATGGAATAAAAAAAGAAAGATAATGAATGGATTTTGAAAGGCTTTGAATATTGGACTGCAAAATATAATTTATCTCCCTAGAAATAAGAAAGATTGGTGCAGCTAGATTGCTCAGTGGATAAAGCATTGGCCCTGTTGGAGCACCTGAATTTAAATCTGGCCTCAGATACTTAAGACATATAACCCTGAGCAAGTCCCTTAATTCCAATTTCCTTCCCCCCAAAAAAAAATAAAACAAATATCCATTGAAATTATTTTTGGTGGGGGAGTGATAGAGTAAAAGAAATATATTACAAAAATAGTTTTAAAGCCTAAAATTGTCCAGGAATTTGTATGATTTTAAATAGCAATAAACAGGGGAAAAACATGGAAAATTGAAATTTAATAGGCTTCATTAACATTATATTCATACAAATTTTAAACTCTAAACTAATGATTCATGATATTTTTCTCAAGGGATAGTTAGGAAATCGTTTGAACTTTGTGACAAAATTTGTCATCTTATGTCATAGAAAAAAGAGGAAACACATTTCTCCATAGTTTTATTGAGGGAATTCAAAGTATAGCAATATCTCTAGGAATATCAATTTATTCTAATATAGATATATTCATGATAAGAATGAAATATTTTGGGGAGAGATATTTTCCCCTATTTGGAGTTCAGTTATTTTTACCTTTCATCACAATCTATTGTAAATGTTCATCTATAAGTGCTCATCTGTAATAGGATTTTGCATATTGCATCTTTTAAAATGTATTTTTTCACTGAGAGGTACTAACAAATACTATTTCATGAACAAAACAAGATTTTAATGAACATATTCATTATTTGAATGGATTTATAGAATCCAATTAGGGTTTTTTCCATCATATTTGTCTTTTTTAGCATTTTATCATGTGGCATATTAATCACTTCCAATTGAAGATTGGGTAGAAACCCTTAAATTGTAGAGTGGAATGTATTTGAAATATGAAATGTTTATTAAGGTACAAAAATACTCTTGGAATTCTAGTTTGAATGCAAAAAATAAGCACTGAAAATTTATGTGAGAATGAAGATCTCCCTTTTAACAATTGAAATTATGTAAAATATATAATCTTCACCTTACTTGTCTTATTATTGACTTTACTGCAGTAGATGTTTCACCAAAAGTGGTTTTACTTTGTGATATTAGATTGATTTTATTTAGAAACATCATTAATCTACAGCAAAAGTTAATTTCAAAAGATATTCAATATTTTTTAAAAGCAGTGGGGTATAATTATTCTCATTCAAAAAACTTACATACACAAACATTCACACAAAATATCTTTATTTTCAAATCCCTCTTATTTATTCCTTCCACCATTAGAACATATGTTTCTTAGTAAAGGAATTATCTTTTATTTTGCACTGCTATGTTCAGCATTTAGCAAAAGGATAGCCTCATTTAATTATTGCTCTATTTATAATCTATGGAGAATAAATTGGACAAAAAATGGAAACCAAAAGACCATTTAGGAAACAATTACAACAATCCATATAAAAGATGATGGAAACTTTATTGTCATAGGGGTTATGTGAATAGAATCAAAGATACTAATACTTGGAAATTGATGAGATTATATAATATATATATGTACATTATATATATATATATATATTAGAAATGAGTTCTTTATCAGAACCCTTAAATGCAAAAATGATTTCCCAATTTATTGCTTCCCTCCTAATCTTGTCTGCATTACTTTTGTATGTACAAAAACTTTTAACTTAATGTATCAAAATTATCAATTTTGCTTTCAATGATGAGCTCCATTTCTTCTTTCATTACAAATTTCTTCTTTCTCCACAGATCTAAACTATCCTTTGTTCTTCTAACTTGCTTATATCACTCTATGTCTAAATCATGAACTCATTTAGATCTTATCTTGGTATATGATGTTAGGTGTGGGTCAATACCTAAAACCTTTTATTTTTAAAACTCATGAAGGGCAGTGAGGTGGTATAGAGGATAGAGCACCAATCCTGACGTCAGGAAGACCTGAGTTCAAATGTGACTTCAGACACTTAACATTTCCTAGCTGTGTGACCCTGGCTAAGTCATTTAACTCCAATTGCCTCAGGGGAAAAAAACATATGCATAGTTTTCAACAATTACCCTCGCAAAACTTTGTGTTCCAATTTTTTTCACCTCCCTTCCCTCATACCCTCCCTTAGATGGCAAGTAATCCAATATGTTAAACATGTGCAATTCCTCTATACACATTTCCCCAATCATCATGCTGCACAAGAAAAAAATGATCACAAAGGAGGAAAAAATGAGAAAGAAAACAAAATGTAAGTAAACAACAAAAAAGTAAAGATCCTATGTTGTGAAACAAACTCAGTCCCCCTAGTCCTCCCTCTGGGTACAGATAGCTCTCTCCATCACAAGAGTATTGGAACTTTCCTGAATCATCACATTGTTGAAAAGAGGCATGTCCATTAGAATTGATCAGATTATAATCTTGCTGTTGCCGTGTACAATGATCTCCTGGTTTTATTCAATTCACTCAGCATCAGCTCATGTAAGTCTCTCCAGGTTTTTCTGAAATCATTTTCCTGATCATTTTATAGAAAAATAATATTCCATAATATTCATATACCATAACGTATTCAGTCACTCTTCAACCAATTGGCAACCACTGATTTTCCAGTTTCTTGCTTGTACAAAGAGCCTTTACAAACACTTTTGCACATGTGGGTCCTTTTCCCTTTTTTGTAATCTCTTTGTTATGCAGTAAGATTTTATTTTCTTTCCTGATAAACATTATCCAAATACTATCATCATATTACATGAACTATGTTTTATGAAAGAGGCTTATAATGTTTGCCTAATGGTGCTTCCCTTGTTTATTCCAAAGCCTCTCTTCACTGAGTTTTCCTTAGATGATAAGTCACTCAGCTAAAGTCATAGAAGAATTTCATCTTCCTCCAGTTCCTTCATTTTATGGATGAAAAGACTCAGAACAAAGAGTAGGTTACACAGGCAATCAGAAAAGTTATAATTAAAATCCAAACTTTTTTAATAAAATCTAGAGCCTAAAAAAATTGAATAGCTATAGATGCCCACAACTTAATAATTTAACAGACATTTTTTTGGTACTCTATTCAATAAAATGCTGGAAACAAACATTCAAGCAGAACAAAATAAAGTCTCTGCCCTCAAGGAGGTTCCCTTCTAACTAGTGAAGACATCACATGAAAAGGAGATATCAATTAGATAGAGAAAATCCAGGTGAGCAACATGGAGAACAATGAAGAATCGGCAGCATGAGGCAATCTGACTAGATAAATTATGAGATTTCTCTCAACTCTTAATCTTTGAGAATATGACTTTTCACTTCTTATATTATTGCCTCCCATCTTACTATTTAGATGATTTTTTTGAAAGTACAATGAGATACAGGCTCCTATTAAGAAATGACTATTGATTAACTTTAAAGTAACATTCTTATCAAAATTTCTTTGTGATCACTGTACTATATATCATTGCCCATTTCCATTCCTTTGCCCTGGCTGGATTTCATCTCTGGAAGACCCTCCCTCCTTACATTGGCATTATAGAATTCCTAATTTTCTTTTCAAATTGTACATCTCCTACAATATATATTTAATATACCTATTATTTATTTCATCTTTTTGTTATAGTTGCATTATTTTAGACACCTAATATTCATATATCAATATGAACAACTAAATGGCTTACTTAAAAGAGTTTATTACCTTAGAGTAAATAGTAGGGAAATTACTAGTTTAATAGGGGATAGTTTTTTGATTACCCTTTGAAAAAAAAATATATTAGGAAAAAAGTAAGTAAATTTTTCCCTTTTTTATCCAGGTCACTTTATGCTTAATAAGTATAAAATTGTTGGTATAAGTATAAAAGAAATATTGTAAACATAGTAATATATATAATGCATACTATATATATACAATAAATGAAAAAAATAAGTAAATAAATATAAAAATTTGAATTCTTTCTACAAGAATGAATGAAAAGGGCAATCTTAAGATTCTACTCTATCCAAATATGGAATAGGGTTGCCTCAGGAATTGACTGACATTCTCACTCTGTATGTCTTAAATTGGAAATTGGAAGGCTATTTCTGGGTACAATATAATGGAGATTCTCTTTTGGTATTCAGTTTTTCACTAGATAGGGACCTGCCAAATTTTCAGTTATGAGACTCTGTGAATAAAATACCATATCAATCAGAAATTTGTCGGTCTGTTAAAAAATAATTAATGGTGTAGCTCTGAACCTGGAGTTAGAAACTTACAGTTTATAGTTCCCCCCACTCCAATACTTTATCTGTTTTACTCTGGGCAAGTAATTTATCTTTAATGAATATTATGTCCCTCTTCTTTCAAATAGGAAGAACAATCTTATAAGAATGTCACATAATTTTTTGACTCAAATGTAAGAGTACGGATATTTATATAAATATGTGTATGAATAAATGAATTATATAAATATGTATTCACAGACATATATGCGCATATACAAATAAAAATACATGTACTTATATGTGTTTTCCCTTTATAAATGTTAACTAGTATTGTGTGATTTCTATCAAAGTAACAACATCTCAATGTTTTATTTTGATAGTTACTTTGATCATCAGATTCCTGACCATATACTAATAAAAAAAAATTTTCAAAGAAAAACCAATTTTTTTAAGAAATGTAAACAATTACAATAGTAATTATGTAGTACACTGGCTAGAGCAGCAGGCATGTAATAAAAAATGATTCATTTTTTCTGAGTTCAAATCTGACCTCAAACACTTAAATTGCTTTGTGATCCTGGGCAAGTCACTTAACCCTGTTGGTCTCAATTTCCTCATCTGTAAAATAGGTTTGGAAAAGGAAATGGCAAATCATTTCAGTATCTTTGCCAGCGAAAATCCAAATGGAATCATGAAAAATTGGACATGATTCAAAACGCATTAAATACAATGCTAGAGAGATGAGAGATTTCCATAGCTTCATGACTTTGATTTGAAGCATTTACCCTTAGAAGCTGGTCACATACCTCCTCTCCACCAAAATCATCTCTGTGGGTATTGCCATTGTTGCTTTTATTCATCCTGGCCTCAGGCCCTAGACCATTATGAATGCAAATTTTGAATGGGCATTATACAAATGGAGCTTCTGAATTTTTAGTAAGATTACCATTGCTCTTTCAACACAAAATAAGAAGGAAACAGTTAGCTACTGTCCCAATCCATGATGGCTTTCTTAGTGGGCAGAGGTAGGATTATTGGTGAAAATATTTACAAGGAATTTAGACATAAATATATGCCTTCCTCCAGAACACATCAGACTCTGGAATTCATGACTTTCCATTTCTTGGTAGATTGCTTCCAGCCCTTTCTGTGTTTTTGTTTATTTCTTCGTTGTATGTCTAAATCTCATTTATGTTCTGACATGCTGTCAGATAGTTCCAGCAATTTCTTATGTCTGGTCTCTAAATTACTTTAGACCTTTTTGGACATTTTAAAACATAAGGTGCCTCCATCTGTTCATGTTTGGTGTTCTAATATTCTTCTTTATAATTTACATTTGGAATTTTCTCTCCATTTTAACTGTACATTTACCAAGATAATTTTATTTTCCAAATTTCTTCCCATCCCTGACAGTCTACAATTCTTAATGAGCAGACAGATCTGATGGTAGAACATTTTTCAGTTAATCAATTTCATTCAAGAATTACCTATTATCCAAGTCCTATGCACAAAACACCTTGCCAGATGATGAATAAATGAAGGTAATACACAGCAATAGCTACAGTATGGGTATTAGCCATTCTGACTATTGTTTTCTGCCAGGGTTTGCTACAAGTGTTTACAATCACTCACTGATCCTGTCACTAGCCCTGGGCAGCTCCTTTGTTTTACTTTATATGTTTATGATCCCATCAATTAAATTGTTCCATTTATCCTCATACTTACAAAAAAATACAAAATAAATATTCTTGAGTAAGCATTAGCAGACCACCCCTAATCTACATGGATTATTACTTCCTTGGAATATCTATCTATTTATCTATCAGCTATTTCCATTTATTTTTAAATAAAAATGGACTAAATCTGTGGTTTGTTTAATTTAGGGAATTTCCAGGGAGGGAATCCCTCTTCCAATGTAGATAAGCACTCTTTTGCAAAGTATAGCCTTAGAGATTTCACTGAGTCACTGAGAAATAAAGTCATTTGTCTCCATTCACACACCACTATATTTCGAAAGCAAGGCATGAATCCAGATCTTACTGACACCATGTTGGAGGGTGGCTGTCTTTTGAAAATGCTAGGCCAGTTCCCTTTTCTGCATATAATAACAAATTTTATATGAGTGTGTGTGTGTATGTGTGTGTGTGTGTGTGTGTAGTATATATATGTGTGTGCATGTGTAGTCTCTTGGTAAATTGTTCTTTTCTTACATGACAATGGTCTCCATGTGATCATTTCTCATCTGAATCCTCCTCTCCCAGTGTAAGTAAGGGCATGGGCACTTGACCAGATACCACATCCAGTCTTTTGCACACACTGTTAAGATGATTGTGAATTGTAATATTAAGATGTTAATAGATTAGGGAGCTTTTCCTACAAATTTGTGAGTCTTTCTATGATTTATTCAATAAAGACTAAATTAAATCCCTTTTATATGACCAAGAATATACAAATACAAAAAAAATGAAGAAAAATCACTCGAATTAAGGTATCATTAGGTATGAGACAAGGCTGTCTCTCCCCTTTGAGCATCCTTTAAAAATTTTAAATTAAGAAGCTCTAGAATCATTCCAAAACTGACAAGTTATACCAGAGTTTACAGTGGTATACAGGAGGATAATGAAGGAGTGATTACTATTGATGAAACTCAATGAGGATATTATGTCTGAAAATGCAGATGTGAAAATCTTTTGAAACTTTGACCACGTAAATGACTTCTCTAGAGTCATATAATCATTATATGTCAGAGGTAGGATTTAAAGAGTGTGCTTTCTGATTCTAAAGCAAGTTCACTAATTCCCAATTTCCTCTTATTCTCTAATGAGATATCTACTATATATAGTAGATATGTAATTGTTAAATGCACAGTTAAGTTTATATATTCTTCACATTCTGTACATGGTTGTGTTCTGGTAATACATTAATCAAATAATTAACCTTTATTAAGCACTTACAAAGTTTCCAAAGCACTGGGAACATATAAGAAAACCATAGAGAAAATGGAAGGTAGTCTTAGAGACAAATAAGTCTAAAGTAATTGGCAGTCTTCTTGGAGGCAGTGGGTACTGAGCTCAGTATAGCATGAACAGAAATTGTTGTACAGGATCTTAATGGACACTAAAAATGTGATCCTGCCTTAGTTTGCATTATGATGAGAACAGAGAACAACACAATCATAGATATAAAGGTAAAGGGAATTCATAGATGATGGAGAAAAACACCTTTATTTTTTCAAGGAAGCAAATATACAGAAAAGAGGGATGGACTTGTCTAAGAGGTCAGTTACATGTTTAAAGGTATATACAAAGGTAATGAAATCCAAAGGAATGCAAAAAGGTGAAGGACTTGTCTAAAGAGATAGCAAGCTTAATTGATAATTAATTAAGGCCAAAAGCTTAACTGAATTTGAATCTATATATTCTTGTTTTTTCAAACAAGTAACTTGCCATCTTCCTTAGCTCTATCTCCCTTCTCAAGGTTACTGTATACCAGTTCACATGATACACAACTTTCCAGCAAGTTTTTCAAACTCTAGTTAGAGATATGGAGTTTACTTGTTCCCCAAATGCAATAGTTACACCCCATTCATATGACACGAACTATAAACACAAAAAGGAAAAAAAATTCCTAAATAAACTAAATGGCATGGTGGTACAGTGAAAAGATGCTAATTATTAGATTTAATTAGTTGATCTCATCTTATACCTTTTGTTGTTCCATCTTTGGATATTTTGGTTTCTATTTTTATTTTCCTATAGCCCTAAAAATATTTATTTCAAACTAATAAGCAAAAGGGATGAATTTTGAAGTTTTTGGAATTTTAAGACTATTTTTCAGGAATGTGGCAAATGTAGGTCTGGTCCAAAGAGCAATCAACATCATTCAGCAAATGTAGCTTGAGGGAAAAGCAAATATTTTCAGGTGATGATATAATAGATATTAGGAGGTGAACTACTCATCCACAATGACTTTGCTTAGAATTATCTCCCCATTTATATAAGCAATTGTAGGAAGAATATGTGCAATAATTTTTGTTCCTAATAAGCATGCTTTGGAAAATTTGTCTCCAAAGTTCCCTCTTCTTCCATGCTTTATCAAGTTTTTTGAATGAAGCAAGAGGATAGATTCAGTTAAATGATCATATGATTTGAAAACCAACAACCTCTTATACTTGAGAAAAAAGTGGTGTCCAAGGCCCCCATTCAGGAAGTCTATAATTAGTAATGGCAGATTAGGCAGTTGAAATAGGGGAACCACCTAGGCTGTAAATACAGGATAGGCACAGGACATGAAGTCCTGAACGCCCAAATTCAAAATCTGGCTCGTGTATTTTAAGCCATGTACTTTGGACAAGTCATTTACACTCTTTTATTTTTTTTACTAAAACTTTTTATTTGTATAACGTATGTATGGGTAGTTCCCCATCATTGATCTTTACAAAGGTTTCCATTACAAATTTTACCCCCAGTCCCCTCCCCTTCCCTACATGGCAGGAAGAACACTACATGTTAATGATGTTGAAATGCTTGAGAAGTTATGCAAAAAAAATCCGATCTACAAGAAAAAAAAAAAAAAAGAATCAGAGAAAGGCAACACAATGCAAGCAAATGTCAATAGAGATCATGAAAATGTTATGTTGTGGACCATATTTCATATCCCTCTCTCAGGGTGTATATGGTTTTCTTCAGTGAACAACTGGAACTGGTTTGAGACAATTCTTTGTTGCAGAGAGCCATGTCCATCAAAATTGATCATCAT
>JAJPUD010025787.1:0-17189 GCA_023553655.1 Myrmecobius fasciatus
TTTTACGCAAGTAAGCATCTAGAGATATAAAATTACCCCTTATAACCACTTTAGCCGAGTCCCACAAATTTTGGTATGTTGTCTCATTGTTGTCATTCTCCTGGATGAAATTTTCGATTGTGTCTATAATTTGCTCTTTCACCCATTCGTTCTTCAGGATTAGATTATTTAATTTCCAAATAACTTGTGGCCTATTTTCTCCTGGCCTTATATTACATGTGAGTTTTATTGCAGCTAGATATATTCTTCATCAAAATAAAGATTTAGCAGCTTCTACATTAAAGTATTGGAGGGCTTAGAATATAATATTCCAGAGGGCAAAGGAGCTAGGATTACAACCAAGAATCACTTACCTACAAAAAAATGAGTTTAATCCTTCAGGGGAAAAAGAAGATATTCAATGAAATAAAGGACTTTCAAGCATTCATGATGAAAAGAGCAAAGTTGAATAGAAAAATCTGACTTTCAAATACAGGGCTCAGGAGAAGCATAAGTAATCAGGAAAGGGAAATCATAAAGTACTTAATAATGTTAATCAGTTTATATTCATATATGGGAGGATAGTTTTAACTCAAAAGAACTTTCTCATTATTAAAGTAGTTAGAAGGAGTATATATAAACAGAGAGGACAAGTGTGAGTTGAATATGAAGGGATAATATCTAAAAAAAAATAAAATTAAAGGGTGAGAGAAAAATCTGCTGAGTGAAGAGAAAGAGGTAGAATAGAGTAAATTATCTGCCATAAAAGAGGCAAGAAAAAGCTGTACAATGGAGGAGAAAATGGGGAGGTGAGGGAGGGTAAGTGAACCTTATTCTCATCACAATTGGCTCAAAGAGGAAATACCATAAACACTCAATATTGGCATAGAAATTTAGCTTATCCTGCAGAAAAGTTGGAGGAGAAGAAATAAGAGAAGGGAGAAGAGTGATAGAAGGAAGGCATATTGGAGGAGGAAACAATGCACTTTTGAGGAGAGACAGGTTAAAAGGAGAGAGAAGAGAATAAATGGGAAAATAACAGCAATAATAATTGCAAAAAAAAATTGAAGCAAGTTTCTCTGATGAGCTTCTCATTTCTCAAACGTATTGGGAACTGAGTCAAATTTATAAAAAAAAAAAAAAGCTATTCCCCAATTGATAAATGACAAAAAGATATGAACAGTTTTCAGATAAACTAATCAAGCTGTTTATAGCCATGTGGGAAAAAAAATGCTCTCACTGTTGATTGGAGAAATGCAAATTAAATCATTCTGATATATCGTTTCATACCTATTAGATTGGTTAATGGGTCAGAGGGGAGGAAATGACAAATATTGGAGGGAATATAAGAAAAATGATATATTAAGGAATTATTGGTGGAATTGTGAACTGATTCGGTCATTCTGTAGAGTAGTTTGGAGCTATGCCTAAGGACTATAAACTTATTCACTAGGCATATATTCCCAAAGAGATTTTTTTTAAAAAAAGGAAAAGTACCTATGTGTACAAAATTCTTACAGCAACTCTGTTCTCAGGGCAAAGAATTGGAATTTGAAGATGCCCATTAATTGGGGAATGACTGAATAAATTGTGGTATGTGATTATGATGGAATATCATTGTTCTATAAGAAATGATGAGCAGGATGCTATCAGAAAAACATGGAAAGTTCTCCATGAGCTTGTGCAAAGTGAGATGTACTGTGTACAAAGCAATAGCAATGTTGTGGGAAGATCAGTCATGAATGGCTTTAATAATCTCAGTAATAACAGTGGTCCAAGACTGCTCTAAAGCCCTTATGATGAGAAATGTTATCCATTCCCAGAGAAAGAACTGATTGTATTTGAATACAGATTGAAGCATACTTTTGTTTAAAGTTTATTTTTTGAAGGTTTTTTTTTGGGGGGGTTGGAGGTATGTGGAGGAAAATCTAGGTTTTTCTTTCCCAACATGACTTTTATGGAAATGTTTTGCATAACTTCACTTGTGCCTTCTCAGTGTGGAGGAGGAGGGAGAGGAAGAGAGAAATCTGAAATACGAAGTTTTAAAAACAAATGTTAAAAATTGCTTTACATGTAACTGGGGAAAAGAAAATATTGAATAAATGGAGAAAAAGAAACAGTGGGAGAAAAAAATTGTGACTATTATAATTGTCTCTATAAGGAAACATTTTGGTAGTCTACTTAGTATAGGACTGTTTTTGTGAGTTAATATAGTTTTCTTTATATTCCATTTTCCTTATATTGGCCTTAACTGTTAGTTATAAGTATCCTTGCAATGATTTATTTATGGTTTCTTTTATTTCTGCAAAAGTGATTTTATAATTTTATTTATATAGGTCTTGACTATTACTTAATAGGCTGAGTCCCAGTTATTTTACAAATATTTTGTAAATAATTTCTCTTCTCATTTTCTCCTGCTTTTTGAGTCTGCAAAATAGAAATCCTCATGAGTTTTTACATATTTATTTTGTATTATGTTACATGAATGAAGCTTTCAACTTCTTCATTCTATTTATTTGATAATTTTCTGAAATATCTAATTTATTGTTATTTATAGTCATGATTTGATTTCCTTTTTGCCAATGTATGTATCTTTAACTTCTTTTTCTTATCTTATTGCCATTACTATGATTTCTACAACTAAGGCAAATAGTGTAGAGAAGGAATATTTTCATTTGACCTTTGTATTTATAGGAAAACTATTAATATTTCCTCATTGCAGATAATATAAGCATTGGTTTGAGAGAAACTTTTTGTCATATTAAAGCTGCATGTTTATATGATTTTAGCATAAACAAGTCCTATATTTGTAAAAAGCTTTTAAAAATCTTTTGAAATAATCATGTGATTTGTATTATTTCTGTTTTTAATATGGGCTAATTATATAATTTTACTAACAATGAAATATCTGTATATTTCTGGTATTCCTTTTGAATATGTTACTTTGATCTCTTTTCTAGGATTGTTATAAAAATGTTTTTAGCAACTTTCATTAGTGGTATTTGTCTATAGTTTTCCATATTGTCTTTATCTCTCCCTTATTTAGATTTAGGAACATTATCTCATAAAAGAAGTTTAGCAAACTGCCTTATTTCTTGATCTTTGCAAATAAATTGTATAGGAAAAATGCTCTTTAAATATTTGAGAGAATTCATTTGTAAATCTTTATGAATTAAAGGTTTCCTTTAGTTCCCTTAATAACTATATGACTTACTTAATTTCTCTTATTTTACTTATTTAATTTCTAATTTTGGATCATTTAAAATATCTATGCATTTTTTTGCTAATTGTAGTATTTTCTTGGACAGTCATTCATTTATTTTAAATTCTCGGTTTTTCCAGCATATAAATATTTAAATGTAATTGATAATTACATTAATTTCCTATCCACTGGAAATTCGCCTTATTAGCTTTTTACCTTAATAGCCTTTTAATAACTTTTAATAATTTGGATCACTATTCTCTTCTTATTTTTGTCAGTTAAAGGTTATTTTATAATGCTTTCATAATATCAGCTTTTAATTTTTAATTATTTTTAATATTTTATATTTTCCGTTTTATCTATTTTCCCTTCAGTTTCTAAGATTTATTTTTTGTACATATTTTAAATTTAATTCTTCAGTTTTTTTAAATGGCTTTCATAGTTCATTAAGACACTCATTCTATTTTGTTAATGTTTATATTCAAAGAAACGATTTTTTTATCCAAGGATTTATTTACCTATATCTCCCAAATTTTTGGTGTATTGTCTTATCATTAGTATTTTTTAAAATTAATTGTTTCTTGGATTTGTTTCTTGACCTATTTATTATTTTTATTAAATCCTCATTTGGGACTATTTGTTTTACTTGTATACCTATATTAATGACTATTCTCATTTAATTATGGCTATAATTGATGTGCTTGATATTTTTGCTTTTTTATGTTTATCTATCAGGTATCAGGTATCTGTATCTTAGTATATATTCTGTTTTTCAAAAGTATCATACAATGTTGAAAAATATATATGCTTTTTAATGATCCCATTTGGAATGTGCTATTTCTTTCAAATCTAATATCTTCAACAGTTTATTGAGTTCAATATTTTCTTTTTTTGTTTATCTTTATTATATATATCCAATATTAATAAAGGAACATTAGAGTCTTCTACAATTATATTACTATCCATGACCTTTTTCAATTTAGTTAATTTTTTCTTTTAGAATATGGATGCTATAACCTTTGGCTAATATAGATTTAGTAATGACATTGTTTCATTGTTTATGGTAACTTGAAGCATAATGTAATTTCTGTCTCGTCAACATGAATTTTTTTTTTGCTTTGTCAAATAGCATGATTGTAAATCCTGCCTTTAAAAAATTGTGACTGCATTGTAAATTTTATTTCAGACTTACATTTTCCTTCTGTATGGGTTTTTATTTAGATACATATTTTTGGTATTACTGAGATGTGATTTCTTATCCATTATTCCATTTTTCTTATATTGTATTGTTTAATTCATTCATACCTATGATTATAGTTGTAAAGTTTATGTTTTCCTTAATTTCTTTTCTATTGATATTTATTTCCTTCCTTTGTCTAGCCAGGTAAAGAGCAGTAAACTTGGAATCAGGAAGACCTGAATTCAAATTTAAACCTAGATACTTGTTAACTAGGTGATCCTGGGCAAATCACTTACTTTCTGTTGCCTCACTTTCCTCAGTTATAAAAATGGGAATAAAAACAACACTTATCTCACAGGATTGTTGTGAGAATCAGATGAGACAAATTTTTGCTAAAAAAAAAACAAAAAACAAATAACAAACTTATTATGGGACCTGGTACATAGAAGATGCTATATAAAATGGATATTTCTTTTTTCCCTTCCTCTTGATTTAGCACTTTTATCCTGTGCTTAGTTTTGCTTAAAATAATTTCATGTTCATTCATTCTCAAATATGCTTGTGATTGCTTTTTTCCTCCCTATATCAAGTTTCTTGACTTTCTTAAATTTCTTATTTCTATTTGTATTTGTTTATTTATCTTCTCTTTCTTTTGGCTCATTTCTTCCTTTTGGTTCATTCCATCCCTACTTAGAGAAGCAAGTAGTTCAAAAACATCCCTATCCTTTCCAGCATTGTACCTCTCATAGTCACATCCTTTTATCATACCCTTTGCAGAAGTTTTCATTTGCACATTTTTTTCTTTGTTCTTATGTCTACATGAGAAATAGAACTTAGGAGTACTAGAAAATTTGGTTTCCCTTTCTATCCGAGTTCTTTATTAGTGAATTTATTAATCTCTTCTCATTTCTACCTTCTTTTGTTTGCTTATTTAATTACTCATTCATTTATTTTATTTGCTATGTTTTATGGAATTTTTGTTCAGTGAAATTCTAAGAAACATATATTCATGAAGCAATTGTTATGGGAGTTAGTTTTGGAGTCTATTTCAGGAGACCTAGAAGCACTTATCCCCTGATTTTACCATGATCTTTTATTCCTAATAAAGTCATATTCTCCCTTAAAAAGATATATCCAATCTCTAGATATACCTCTCCAATATTATCCTTAGAGGAAGGAACCTTAAGGACCCAAATATCTTCTATTCTGTTCTGCAAAGCTTCCTGGAATCATCTGGTCCAAGCTCCTGCTAAGAGAAGGTGGTTCTTTATTGTGCACATTAAACTCAGGCAAACCTCATTAAAAGACCACTAATTTTCATTATAACCATACATATCTACCCATCCCCAAATGTTGTGACTGACAGCTTCTGAAAGCTCTTTCATTTCCACTTTTTAAGGGGAAACCTGTTTTCCATTTTCCCCATCCCACTTCCTCTATCCCAGTTCTGCCACAGTTGTTGCCTTATAACAATACTCCTATAACAACACTCCTATCTCCCCTTAATAGTTGAGATATTTCAGATGGTGGGAGAATGCATCTCCAGATTCCTTTTCCTTCCTCTCTTTTCTTAGGCTGAGTTACCTTCTATATTATCTGCCCCTACCCCCCCAATACTTTGATTTATTGAAAAGAAGACATATAGGATTTAGTCTATAGAAAATTAATTTAGTAATTCCTCCTTTTCTCTTTTTACTTTACAATTCAACATTTATCTTTTACTGATAAAGAAATTAAGGCCCAGAGAATTTAAATGATTTTCACAATGGCACAGAATTAAAATTGATAGTATCATAGAATTTAGATCTAGAAAGGATTTTAGAGATAATCTAAATCAATATCATTTTACACTTGAGCAAACTGAGACCAGAGTATCACACCCATCATAAAGCTAATAGATTATAGAGTCAAGATTCAAACTAGGGCCTTCTGATTCTCAATTCAATGTTCCTTTCAATATATTGTGCTGAATTGAGCAAGTTTGTTAGAAAGCATGAAATTGTGACTTGTCTTACTTTTTTTAAATTTTTATTTATTTATTTATATTATTAAAACTTTTTATTTGCAAAACATATGTATGGGTAATTCTTCAGCATTAACCCTTACAAAGCTTTCTGTTACAAATCCTTTCCCCCCCTACTCCCCACCCCTCCCCTAGATGGCAGGATATCCACTACATGTTAATTATGTTAAAATACTTGACAAATCGAATATATGTATACATATTTCCACACATCATTTTTGTGCAAGAAAAATCATATCTACAAGAAAGAAAAATCAGAGAAAGGAAACACAATGCAAGCAAACATCAATAGAGAGCATGAAAATGTTATGTTGTGGTCCATATTTCACATCCCTCTCTCTGGGTGTATATGGCTTTCTTCACTGAACAACTGGAAGTGGTTTGAAACATTTCATTGTTGAAGAGAGCCATGTCCATCATAATTGATCATCATATAATATTGTGCTTGCCGTGTACAATGATTTCCTGGTTCTGCTCATTTAACTTAGCTTCAGTTCATTTAAGTCTCTCCAGGCCTCTCTGAAATCATCCTGCTGGTCATTTCTCACAGAACAATAATATTCCATAACATTCATATACCATAATTTATTCAGCAACTCTCCAATTGATGGGCATCCATTCAGTTTCCAGTTTCTAGCCACTACAAAAAGGGCTGCCACAAACATTCTTGCACATGTGGGGCCCTTTCCTTCCTTTATGATTTCTTTGGGATATAAGCCCAATAGAAATGCTGCTGGGTCAAAGGGTATGCACAGTTTGATAACTTTTTGAGCATAGTTCCAAATTGCTCTCCAGAATGGCTGGATCCATTCACAGTTCCACCAACAATGCATCAGTGTCCCAGCCCTCCCATATCCCCTCCAACATTCATCACCATCTTTTCCTGTCATTTTAGCCAACCTCACAGGTGTGTAATGGTACCTCAGAGTTGTCTTAATTTGCATTTCTCTGATCAATAGTGATTTGGAGTGTCTTATTTTTTTAAAGAATATTTGAATATTCTAAAAAAATTTCCACTATCAATTCTTATAGTTTCTTTATAGGAAAGTTGGACTTATTAACAGTTTCAGACAATTACATAAGTGAAGTTATCTTCTTTCTTCCAAGTTAACATGAGATGTAATCATGTTGGAGGAAAAATAATAACCCCATGTCCTAATGAGTGTAGATAGCCTCCACCTGTCAATGGAGTCTAAACTAGTTGGGGCCTCCAAGTCCTTTCTAGTCATATGATTCAACTAGTCACATTCAAGGATGCTATCAGGAGAACACTTGAATTTACTTGAGTACTTATTCAAATTCAGTAATAATCAGTAAATTAGAAGACCTATTTTTCCAGTTGATGCTCTTGTTTCAGATTATGATAGCTTTGGATGCATAATTACAAAAAAAATTGTAACCTTTTTGAGATTATGATCCTTATCATCAAAGTAAAAAATTTAATAAAAATAGTATGGCCAATTATTCTCTTAATTTGATAAAATTTTTGCTATATTCTTGAGGGCATTTTTCCCTTGTGATGCTGACTTTCAATCCAATTCATAAACATGATTTTTAAAAAATGTTATTACATTAACAAAGTTGTATTTCATGATAAATAATTATCCAGAAATCATTTCCCTCCAAAATACAATAATCTTTAAAGCCTTTTATTTTATCGACCTTTATTGAATTTTGTAGTGTTTTCTAATAATTATTCAAGAATGCAAGTTCTAAGGAAGATGATATTTACTAGTTAACCAGTTTTGTTAAGGAAACACTTTAAAATGCTAACTTTCAAGTAAATATAGGTATTATCATATTATCCATCTGGTTTAATTATTTTCTGCCTTGTAAATAGTTCTTCACCCTTCTAATCACAATACTAACTTGTATTTGTGCTTTTTAAGATGTAAAATTTCTCTATTCATTGCTATTGCACATAATACTAACTATAGATTAATAATATGAGAAAGTCTTCTGCAGCCATTTTTATTTAATGTTATAATTGCAGTTTAATGTTCAGACACAGAAAAATAATGGACTATATGACCCTGTATCAGTTTCCTTATTCAGTCATGCTGAGCACATTAATCATCTTTATGAGTCTAAAATCTATTTACTTAGCTATTCATTTTGTATTCATAAGTAGGGCAACCATATGTCTTGAATTTTCCAAAATTGTCTCAATTTCAAGAAAGCTGAGGCATTGTAAAAGAAACATCCTATCTCAGATCTTATGTCCTGACTTTGTTTTAGAAAATTTGCAGATAATCTGATTAATATTAAAAAGCTAAAAAAATCCAATATCTTAATCATTAGCAAAAGAACCACAAGGCAAACTAGTAGAAATCAATCTTTCTAAAGAGGCTGAGACAAATTAAAAATGCATTTCTTGGCTAATTTGCTATCATGGAGCTTTGTGCCTCAGTATATGATCTCTCTTCATGGTCTTTCTCCCTCTTCCAAATGGTTGCTCTGACCTGAAGCACCAAAATTATTGGTTGCAGTTCTGCTTATATCCATATTAAAAGAACTACATTTTTTAGTCAGAAATGGCTATTAAGAATATATTTGAGGGGGCAGGTAGGTGGTATAGCAGATAGAGCACCAGCCCTGAAGTCATCAGGCTCTGAGTTTAAATCTGGTCTCACTTAACACTTCCTAGCAATGTGACCCTGGGCAAGTCACTTAACCCCAATTGACTCAGCAAAAAAAAAAAAAAAAAAAAAAAAAAAAAGAATATCTTTGATTTTCACTATATTTGAATTTCACTTAACTTTCTTTTCAAATGGACTCTGTTCCAGTGACATATTCACATATACCTCTAATGTTGGCATAATACCCTAAGGGGCCAACTAATTTGCCTTTACAAATGTGTAAATGATGCCACAATTAATAAATTTGCTAATAATTCTTGTTCTTTCCTTCTACTGACATTTTCTACATGGCCTTTTTAGTTCTACTCTATTTCTATAATTGAACTGGGCCTCCTCACCACTCACTGGGAATGAAATATGAGTTTAAGTTGTTTACTCTTATACTTTCCCATACTGCAGTTCTATATCTATGTCTGTTATTACTGGTAATTGCATTTGAAATAAACATAAGTGACTATATAGGTAAAACACTAAAAGCATTTTCAAGCATGCTGATTTGGGAATTTATTTTTGTTGTTGTTGTTGAAACAATTGGGGTTAAATGACTTTCTAGGGTCACACAGCAAGGAAGTGTTGTGTCTGAGGTCAAATTTAAACTCAGGTTCTCCTGACTTCAGGGGTGATGCTCTATCCACTGTGCCACCTAGCTACCCCTGAAATTTCTTTTTTTTAAGTCATTTTATTTGCTTTTGGATTGGAGAAAGGTAAAGATGGGAAAGGGGAAGATGGGAAGCAGGGTAATAGAATATAAACAGTATTGTGAAGGAGCAAATGAAAGCATATAAGTAATATGAGCGAGTAAGTATTGTGAGAGAGGGCAGAGAGTAGAGGAGGTGTTAAAGAGTCATGTATTCCCATTCATATGATTTACTTTTGAGGTGTTATACCATTATTCAAGAGAGAAGAGTAGTCATGTGCAAAAGTAAATTGACAAAACTTGAATGAAAAGCTTCAAGTTTTGGGAAACCTAGAATTTAGCTAGGTTTAAAGTTTGAAGAGTTTGTCCAACTCCTTCATTTTACAAATAAGATAAGTGGACTTCAGAGAAGTTGTGACTTATAGTTGATAAGTGTCTAAGGCAGGATCTAAACTGAGGTTATCCTGACTTCAAGCCTGGCAAGTAATTTGCTACATTATATTGCTTTGACTTACTCTGATAGTTGATCCTATTATATCTTATGATAGATGGAGGTTTTGATCATTTACTGTTGTGTTATTGTTCATCCTCATCATCCAATTAGACTCAAGAGATATTTTTTATTATCTATAATATCGAGTCCTTCACCTGTTTTTCCTCTGCTACTCATTCCTGAATTCAATCTTCTTCCTACTCTGGTTCCATTTTATCTATACCACATCATCTCCTTCTTTTTCCCCATCATATCCCCTCCACTCTTAACTTTTCTCTAGTTCTAAAATTGTCATTTATTAAATCAATTAATTTGTGCTTATATCTATCTCAGTTCCTTCAAAGAATATTGATTTCAGAGCTATAAGAGATCTTAGGAGTACCTTTCTAATCCAAACTTCCTTTTTTTTCTTCTTTTCTTTTCTTTCTTTTTTTTTAATAGGCAATCCCATTTCCTCTCCTATTAATTCTTTCAAAGCTAGTTTTCTTTGATAAAGCCTTTTCTACTCACTTTGGGGTGGGACATACATCTATATTCCCCACCATTTTACACAATGTCTAATACATAGAAGACATTTAACACATCTTGATTCTCCTTCCCTATTAGGATTGAACTTTTTAAGGTCCATACATCATTCTTTTCTCTTCCTAACTAGAACAGCTAGATACTGATTGGGGTAAATAATGAATCCACTAAAAATTTGGTATTATTTGAATTCAAATTGTATACTTCCCTTGTGCTAAAACCAGTATTTATAATTTACATAATTATAACTTCAAATTGTGCAAATTCCGACATGTGCATCCACTTCTGAGCATTCATTATTCACACTAATAGGGAACTAGCTGTACTATAGATCTCAGCATTTAGTTGTGCTTATTTTGACATTTGTAGTTTTAATTGCTGTTTTATCATTTCATTTATATACACGCCATATCCTAACAGTATATTAGGGGACAGTAATCCATTATATTTTGCTTTTTTATTCCAATATTTATTGGTATTTTTATGAAGTTGGGCACATATGTTAATTCCTGGATAAACAAATATTTGTTAAAATGAATTGCTGGTGCATTCTCAAGATGATATTTAAAGGGACAAGATGACTTAAAGTTAGGGGCCCTATATAACCTAAAGACATCAGGAATTTTTATTGCCTGTAAAATAAAATATGTAATCTTTAGTCTGGCATTTAAATACCTCTACCTGCACTTTTTTAGCCTGATTCAACATTACTCTTTATCAGGTACTTTGTGTTTTAGGCAAACTGTTCAGGCTGGGCTCTTGTCTTACCTCTATATATAAACAGAGGTATATTTATAATATAATTTAATCACAAACACACACACATACATATATATGTATAATAAAATTTATAATAATACTTGGGTTATGTGAACACTGTTAGATAAGTCATTTAATCTTTCTTTGTTGAAGGCAATTTCCCAAAATTATAGGGTTCAATAGAGGTGTAGATCCACATGGATAGATGGGGTTCTACCCAGGAAGTTTCACACATAAATGAAATCACAGAGTTGGCCATATACACATATTAGGTTAAAGTATTTATGTATATATTCTAATTTAATAATAAATATGACACTCTCTTCTTTAACTATGGTCACACCCCAGTACATCTGCAAGGCACTAGGAGAGAAATATTTCATGGAAGAGGTAGACTTTGCATAAAATCTTAAAAGATGGATAGAATTTCAATTGATAGAAAAATATTGATTCTGAGAGCAGGGGGAGATTCTCAGGAACAGTTTGAAATTAGCCAAAGAAACTGGAATTTCCAGGTCTTGAATCTCATAAAATATATAGAACTTGTGATGATGGGAAGAGGGGAGAAAAATGGTGGTGTTCTCCTGGGATATGAATTGATCTGTAGATTGAGGGAGAAGGGAAGAATCATCCTGGAGCAGGTGCCCCTAAATCCTGAATCTCCAGGGATCAAATGAATTAGGGAAGCTATTGGCAGTAATTGTAATTCTATTTGTATTTCTACTATATGTAAAGTATAGTGTTTGGATTGGATATGGAACATTGAATCTTCCCACTCTATCTTTCTATAATTAATCAATTGATCAGTCAGACTAGCCCTAGCTCAGTTTATTCTTTGTATGAGCATGTGATCAAGGAGCAGAGATCTGTATTCCCTTTCTCAATCTCTTTTATCATCCCTTATGCACAAAATACCTTTTTAATATGTGATTCATATGCTTTTTCAATGCCAGCAATCATCTACATACAGAAAGAGATTCGGATGCTTAATGGTTTGATTAATTGATTATCATTTGCTATCAGTTTTACTAGGGTGTGACTGTAATTAACAGAATTCATTGCCATAGTTAGGATTAAATTAAAGTATATATTTATGGCTTTAGAGATGTGGATGAATAAAGGACCTTTCTTTAGTTTCTATTTGTCATGCCTTTGGCTAGACAATGGTTTGTCCAAGTACAATTGCTTTCCAGATGGATTCAGTACTAATTTCTTTTTTATTATTCTGGCAAAGAATAATGTTGATCATAGGTTTCTAGGAGTGTTCATCTCAGACATTGATTTCAAATATAAGATGTAGCTCTGCCTTAAGCTGAAGTCAGGATTGGGGTTGAGTTATTTTTATAATAAATATTAGAATATAGGAAGAGTAGTTCTTCCAAATACAAACAGGCCATGTTAAAATTTAATAATGATATATGGGAGCCCTTGTTATCTCTCCTACTACCCCAGTCAATAAGCCTCTCCCCCTTAGACCTCTCATAACATTTTGCGTCATATCCTTATCATGTCCTTAGCATCTTATATCATGGTCGTAGCCCTGATGTGGTAGAGATCTGGACCCTTACCCTCTCTTTTATCTATGTTCACATGACTAATAAGAATTTAAGGTAGTTTTTTGAACTTTGGGCTGCTGTCTCCAAGTTCAGTGTTTTAGCCAACCATCCTACACATTTTCATAAAAGCATTATCCACACACATACACCCCTTTTTTCTTTTGACTTTTGGAACGATTTGCTTTGCTTTTGCCTTCTGAATAATACTGATTAAAATGATTCTACTGAACTTAAAAATATATCCCCTGAGGTAGGGTGGGTTTGGAGGTGGAGAAGGAAGAGGGAAGAAAGAGAACTGGAACCTAGAGACAAAATAAAATTGAATTTTAAAAATACATCCCTGGAGTAACATCAGAGAAGGTTCCTCAGAGAGTAATGCAGCAAGTTAGCTGGAAATCAACATTGACAGTCAGGATAAATGTTGTTTTTGTTCTTTTTTTCTTTTCATCTTTCTAGTATATGTGTATTTTAAAACTTATACATAGGATTATATAAAAGAAAAGTGTTGTAAACAAGAATGAAGTGGTGTACAGTGCCAAATAAACAGTGATTACTCAATAAATACTTTGTTAATAACTGTTTCTCAGTCTGACCTAGACCTTTCTCCTATGCAATTCCTCAGAGCTGAATTCAAATTATATTATTACCTCATCAACATCATCCTTTCATTCCTTTACCTATAGTTCTTTTATGAGCAGTAAAACATGATGGACTCAATACTTTCATAAAGATCTAGGTTCAAATTCTGCCTCTGATATTTTCTAACTCCCTGATCTGGAGAAAAATCAATTGTAAAGTGCCTTAGGGAAATCCCTAAAACCTACCTACAAAGTCACAGATGAATTGAAGTCTATGTTGGTTGATATGGAATCACCATATCAGCAATTTACCCAAATAATAATAGATTTTACTCCTTGCTTGGCACTGAGCAAGTAACTTAGCTTCTTTGGGGTTCACATTGCCCAGCTACAAAATGAAGGGATTGAATTAAGTTTTTATCCCATTCTAAATCTATGAATCTATGATCTTTCTTATATTTGTAAATAATACTCTTGAGTTTGTAAACTGTGCCATAATAAATGAAAGACCTGGATCCAGGAATTATAGTTCTTATCATCAAAAGGTTCATCTAAGTCACACTATAGTCTACAGCTCTCATGCTCTGATGCTCCCTTGCTGAACAAAATGAAAGGAATGAATCTAAAGGAGCACTCTGGCTCTGATTTCCTGGAAGTACATATCTTTGTTATTTTAGTAAAGTCAGTTTAATACATAGCTCATCCACAGGCTATGATTTTATGGATTTGGGGATCCTCTTCACCAATGTTATGTGCAATAAAGAAGCATGTATTTAGCACTTCCTAGGTGTCAGACACTATGCTAAGAAGTGGAGATACAAAGATAGATAAAAAAACCAGTTCCTGTCCTTAAGAAGCTCACACTCTTTTGGGAGAGAAAACATGTAAATAACACACAGGATAGAGAGAATCTACTGGACACAATCTCAAAGGGGCCTGAAAAGGCCTACTGAAGAAGGGAGGATTTGAACTGAGACTTGGAAGAAGCCAGAGAAATGTTGTTACCTAATAGAGGAGTACTGGAGAAATCCCTGAAGTTCAGAGTTGTTGATGGGGGAAAACAAGTAGTTATGCTAACTAAAGTTAACACATAGTGCCATAGAGAGATACAGGGACCACAATCTACTGAGTGAAATTTAAGAGCGGTATTGTAGTCCTAAATTTACTGATGGGATGCAAGGTAGGACCCTCATTCTTAAGTAACTGTGAAATTTGATATCCTGGAATAGTAAATAGCTAAGAAGATTGGAATTTGTCTCATCTCTGATACATGATACAGACCATATGACCCTGAGCAAGCTCCTTAATCTTTCTTTTTTTTTTTAAGCTTTTTATTTGTATAACATATGCATGGGTAGTTCCCCAACCTTGATCTTTACAAAGCTTTCCAATACAAATTTTACCCCCAGTCCCCTCCCCTCCCCTAGATGGCAGGAAGTCCACTACATGTTAATAATGTTGAAATGCTTGAGAAGTTATGCAAGAAAAATCCTATCTACAAGAAAAAAAGAATCAGAGAAAGGCAACACAATGCAAGCAAATGTCAATAGAGATCATGAAAATGTTACGTTGTGGTCCGTATTTCATGTCCCTCTTTCTGGGTGTATATGGTTTTCTTCAGTGAACAACTGGAACTGGTTTGAGACAATTCTTTATTGCAGAGATCCATGTCCATCAGAATTGATCATCATGTAATACTATTGTTGCTGTGCATGATGATCTCCTGGTTCTGCTCGTTTCACTCAGCATCACTTCATGCAAGTCTCTCCAGGCCTCTCTGAAATCGTCCTGCTGGTCGTTTCTTACAGAGCAATAATATTCCATAACATTCATATACCATAATTTATTCAGCCATTCTCCAATTGATGGGCATCCCTTCAGTTTCCAGTTTCTAGTCACTACAAAAAGGGCTGCCACAAACATTCTTACACATGTGGGTCCCTTTCCCTCCTCTAAGATCTCTTTGGGATATAGGCCCAGTAGAAACACTGCTGGGTCAAAGGGTATGCACAGTTTGACAACTTTTTGAGCATAGCTCCAAATTGCTCTCCAGAATGGTTGGATCCGTTCACAGTTCCACCAACAATGTATTAGTGTCCCAGCCCTCCCACATCCCCTCCAACATCCATCGTTATCTTTTCCTGTCATTTTAGCCAATCTGACAGGTGTATAGTGGTATCTCAGAGTTGTCTTAATTTGCATTTCTCTGATCAATAGTGATTTGGAGCAACTTTTTATATGACTAGAGATGGTTTTAATTTCATCATCTGAAAATTGTCTGTTCATATCCCTTGACCACTTATCTATTGAAGAGTGGCTTGAATTCTTATATATATGAGACAATTCTCTATATATTTTAGAAATGAGGCCTTTATCAGAACCATTAAATGTAAAGATGATTTCCCATTTAGATGCTTCTCTCCTAATCTTGTCTGCATTTGTTTTGTTTGTACAGAAACTTTTTAACTTAATATAGTCAAAATTATCCATCTGGTGTTCAATTAGGAGTTCCAAGTCTTCTTTGGACATAAATTTGTTCCACCTCCACAGGTCTGAGAGATAAACTATATTACGTTCCTCTAACTTGCTTACAAAGTCCCTCTTTATATCTAGATCATGAACCCATTTAGATCTTATCTTGGTATGTGGTGTTAGGTATGGGTCAAGCCCTAATTTCTTCCACACTAGTTTCCAATTTTCCCAGAAGTTTTTGCCAAATAGAGAGTATTTATCCCAAAAGCTGTGTTCTTTGGGTTTATCGAACACTAGATTGTTAAGGTTAATGCCTTGGTTGTCCTGATAACCTATCCTGTGCCACTGATCCACTGCTCTATTTCTTATCCAGTACCAAACGGTTTTGATGACCGCTGCTTTATAATATAGTTTTAGATCTGGTACAGCAAGGCCACCTTCATCTGCCTTTTTTTTCATTAATCCCCTTGAAATCCTTGACCTTTTGTTCTTCCAAATGAACTTTGCTACTATTTTTTCTAGATCTGTAAAATAATTTCTTGGGAGTTTGATTGGTATGGCACTAAATAAGTAGATTAGTTTGGGTAGTATTGTCATTTTTATTATGTTCGCTCTGCCTACCCATGAGCACTTAATATTTTTCCAATTGATTAGGTCTGATTTTATTTGTGTGGAAAGTGTTTTGTAATTTAGTTCGTATAGTTTCTGACTTTCCCTTGGCAGATAGATTCCCAAATATTTTATCCTATCATCTGCTATTTGGAATGGAATTTCTTTTTGTATCTCCTGCTGCTGAACTTTGTTGGTAATATATAAAAATGCTGATGATTTATGTGGATTAATTTTGAATCCTGCAACTTTGCCAAAGTTGTGAATTGTTTCTAGTAGTTTTTTAGTTGAATCTCTAGGGTTCTCTAAGTATACCATCATGTCATCTGCAAAGAGTGATAATTTGGTTTCTTCATTACCTACTCTGATTCCTTTTATCTCTTTTTCTTCTCTTATTGCTAAAGCTAACATTTCTAATACAATATTAAATAGTAATGGTGACAGTGGGCAGCCTTGTTTCACTCCTGATCTTATTGGGAATGGTTTTAGTTTGTCTCCATTACATATGATGCTTGCTGATGGTTTTAAATAGATGCT